>JAWPHD010023791.1:0-21143 GCA_037043455.1 Cyrtodaria siliqua
TATATATTCAGTTCTTACGCATATATTTTCAGTTCTTACGCATATATATTCAGTTCTTACACATATATATTCAGTTCTTACACATATATATTCAGTTCTTACACATATATGTTCAGTTCTTACACATATATATTCAGTTCTTACACATATATATTCCGTTCTTACACATATATATTCCGTTCTTACAAATATATATTCCGTTCTTATACATATATTCCGTAATTACGCATATATATTCCGTTCTTACACATATATATTCCGTTCTTAAACATAAATATTCGTTCTTACACATATATATTCCGTTCTTACGCATATATATTACGTTCTTACACATATATATTCAGTTCTTACACATATATATTCAGTTCTTAAGCATATATATTGAGTTCTTAAGCATATATATTCAGTTCTTACGCTTATATATTAAGTTCTTAGACATATATATTCAGTTCTTACGCATATATATTCAGTTCTTAGGCATATATATTCAGTTCTTACACATATATATTCAGTTGCATATATATTCAGTTCTTACGCATATATATTCAGTTCTTACGCATATATTCAGTTCTTACGCATACATATTCAGTTCTTACGCATTTATATTCTGTTCCTACACATATATATTCTGTTTTAAGCATATATATTCTGTGCTTACACATATATATTCAGTTTTACGCGTATATATTCAGTTCTTACGCATATATATTCAGTTCTTACACATATATATCCAGTTCTTACACATATATATTCAGTTCTTACACATATTTATTCCTTTCTTACACATATATATTCAGTTATTACACATATGTATTTCGTTCTTACACATATATTTTCCGTTCTTACAAATATATATTCCGTTCTTACACATATATATTCCCTTCTTACGCATATATATTCCGTTTTTGCACATGTATATTCCGTTCTTACACATATATATTCCATTTTTACACATGTATATTCCGTTCTTACACATATATATTGCATTCTTACACATATATATTCTGTTCTTACGCCTATACATTCAGTTCTTACGCATATATATTCAATTCTTACGGATATATATTCAGTTCTTAGACATATATATTCAGTTCTTACGCATATATATTCAGTTCTTACACATATGTATTTAGTTTTACGCATATATATTCTGTTCTAAAGCATATATATTGAGTTCTTACGCATATATATTCAGTTCTTACGCATATATATTTAGTCTTACGCATATATATTCAGTTCTTACTCATATATATTCAGGTCTTACACATATATATTCAGTTTTTACACATATATATTAAGTTCTTACACATATATATTTAGTTCTTACACATATATATTCAGTTCTTACACATATATATTCCGTTCTTACACATATATTTTCCGTTCTTACAAATATATATTCCGTTCTTAGACATATATATTCCGATCTTAGGCATATATATTCCGTTCTTACACATATATATTCCGTTCTTACACATATATATTCCGATCTTACGCATATATATTCAGTTCTTAAGCATATATATTCAGTTCTTACACATATATATTCAGTTTTACGCATATACATTCAGTTCTTACGCATATATATTCAGTTCTTACGCATATAAATTCAGTTTTTACGCATATATATTCAGTTCTTACACATATATATTCAGTTTTATGCATATATATTCCGTTCTTACAAATATATATTCCGTTCTTACACATATATATTCCGTTCTTACACATATATATTCCGTTCTTACGCATATATTCAGTTCTTACAAATATATATTCCGTTCTTACACATATATATTCCGTTCTTACGCATATATATTCCGTTCTTACAAATATATATTCCGTTCTTACACATATATATTCCGTTCTTACACATATATATTCCGTTCTTACGCATATATTCAGTTCTTACGCATATATATTCAGTTCTTACACATATATATTCCGTTCTTACACATATATATCCAGTTATTACACATATATATTCCGTTCTTACACATATATTTTCCGTTCTTACAAATATATATTCCGTTCTTACACATATATATTCCCTTCTTACGCATATATATTCCGTTTTTACACATGTATATTCCGTTCTTACACATATATATTCCGTTTTTACACATGTATATTCCGTTCTTACACATATATATTGCATTCTTACAAATATATATTCCGTTCTTACGCCTATATATTGAGTTCTTACGCATATATATTCAATTCTTACGGATATATATTCAGTTCTTAGACATATATATTCAGTTCTTACGCATATATATTCAGTTCTTACGCATATATATTCAGTTCTTACACATATGTATTCAGTTTTACGCATATATATCCAGTTCTAAAGCATATATATTGAGTTCTTACGCATATATATTCAGTTCTTACGCATATATATTCAGTTCTAACGCATATATATTCAGTTCTTATGCATATATATTCAGTCTTACGCATATATATTCAGTTCTTACAAATATATATTCAGGTCTTACACATATATATTCAGTTTTTACACATATATATTCAGTTCTTACACATATATATTCAGTTCTTACACATATATATTCAGTTCTTACACATATATATTCCGTTCTTACACATATATTTTCCGTTCTTACAAATATATATTCCGTTCTTAGACATATATATTCCGTTCTTACACATATATTTTCCGTTTTTACACATGTATATTCCGTTCTTACACATATATATTGCATTCTTACACATATATATTCCGTTTTTACGCCTATATATTGAGTTCTTACGCATATATATTCAATTCTTACGGATATATATTCAGTTCTTAGACATATATATTCAGTTCTTACGCATATATATTCAGTTCTTACGCATATATATTCAGTTCTTACACATATGTATTCAGTTTTACGCATATATATTCAGTTCTAAAGCATATATATTGAGTTCTTACGCATATATATTCAGTTCTTACGCATATATATTCAGTTCTTACGCATATATATTCAGTTCTTATGCATATATATTCAGTCTTACGCATATATATTCAGTTCTTACACATATATATTCAGGTCTTACACATATATATTCAGTTTTTATACATATATATTCAGTTCTTACACATATATATTCAGTTCTTACACATATATATTCAGTTCTTACACATATATATTCCGTTCTTACACATATATTTTCCGTTCTTACAAATATATATTCCGTTCTTAGACATATATATTCCGATCTTACGCATATATATTTCGTTCTTACACATATATATTCCGTTCTTACACATATATATTCCGATCTTACGCATATATATTCAGTTCTTACGCATATATATTCAGTTCTTACACATATATATTCAGTTTTAAGCATATATATTCAGTTCTTACGCATATATATTCAGTTCTTACACATATATATTCAGTTCTTACACATATATATTCCGTTCTTACACATATATTTTCCGTTCTTACAAATATATATTCTGTTCTTAGACATATATATTCCGATCTTACGCATATATATTTCGTTCTTACACATATATATTCCGTTCTTACACATATATATTCCGATCTTACGCATATATATTCAGTTCTTACGAATATATATTCAGTTCTTACAAATATATATTCAGTTTTACGCATATATATTCAGTTCTTACGCATATATATTCAGTTCTTACACATATATATTCAGTTCTTACGCATATATATTCAGTTCTTACACATATATATTCAGTTTTATGCATATATATTCAGTTCTTACGCATATATATTCAGTTCTTACACATATATATTCAGTTCTTACACATATATATTCAGTTCTTACACATATATGTTCAGTTCTTACACATATATATTCCGTTCTTACACATATATATTCCATTCTTACGCATATATATTCCGTTCTTACACATATATATTCCGTTCTTACACATATATATTCCGTTCTTACGCATATATATTCCGTTCTTACACATATATATTCCGTTCTTACTCATATATATTCAGTTCTTACGCATATATTCAGTTCTTACACATATATTCAGTTCTTATACATATATATTCAGTTCTAACACATATATATTCCGTTATAACACATTATATTCCGTTCTTACGCATATATATTCCGTTCTTACGCATATATATTCAGTTCTTACGCATATATATTCCCTTCTTACACATATATATTCAGTTCTTACACATATGTATTCAGTTCTTACACATATATATTCAGTTCTTACACATATATTTTCCGTTCTTACACATATATATTCCATTCTTACGCATATATATTCCGTTCTTACACATATATATTCCGTTCTTACACATATATATTCAGTTCTTAAGCATATATATTCAGTTCTTACGCATATATATTCAGTTCTTACGCATATATATTTAGTTCTTAGACATATATATTCCCTTCTTACGCATATATATTCCGTTTTTACACATGTATATTCCGTTCTTACACATATATATTCCGTTTTTACACATATATATTCCGTTCTTACACATATATATTCAGTTCTTAAGCATATATATTCAGTTCTTACGCATATATATTCAGTTCTTACGCATATATATTTAGTTCTTAGACATATATTTCAGTTCTTACGCATATATATTCAGTTCTTACGCATATATATTCAGTTCTTACACATATATATTCAGTTTTACGCATATATATTCAGTTCTTACGCATATATATTTAGTTCTTAAGCATATATATTGAGTTCTTACGCATATATATTCAGTTCTTACGCATATATATTCAGTTCTTAGACATATATATTCAGTTCTTACGCATATACATTCAGTTCTTACGCATATATATTCAGTTCTTACGCATATATATTCAGTTCTTACGCATATATATTCAGTTCTTACACATATATATTCAGTTTTACGCATATATATTCCGTTCTTACACATATATATTCCGTTCTTACTCATATATATTCAGTTCTTACGCATATATATTCAGTTCTTACACATATATATTCAGTTCTTATACATATATATTCAGTTCTTACACATATATATTCCGTTCTTACACATATATATTCCGTTCTTACGCATATATATTCAGTTCTTACGCATATATATTCCCTTCTTACACATATATATTCAGTTCTTACACATATATATTCAGTTCTTACACATATATATTCAGTTCTTACACATATATATTCCGTTCTAACACATATATATTCCATTCTTACGCATATATATTCCGTTCTTACACATATATATTCCGTTCTTACACATATATATTCAGTTCTTAAGCATATATATTCAGTTCTTACGCATATATATTCAGTTCTTACGCATATATATTTAGTTCTTAGACATATATATTCAGTTCTTACGCATATATATTCAGTTCTTACGCATATATATTCAGTTCTTACACATATATATTCAGTTTTACGCATATATATTCAGTTCTTACGCATATATATTCAGTTCTGGCGCATATATATTCAGTTCTTACGCATATATATTCAGTGCTTACAATATATATATTCAGTTTTACGCATATATATTCAGTTCTTACGCATATATTTTTAGTTCTTACACATATATATTCAGTTCTTACACATATATATTCAGTTTATACACATATATATATTCTGTTTTTACAAATATATATTCAGTTCTTACACATTTATATTCCGTTCATACACATATATTTTCCGTTCTTACAAATATATATTCCGTTCTTACAGATATATATTCCGTTCTTACGCATATATATTCCGTTCTTACACATATATATTCCGTTCTTACACATATATATTCCGTTCTTACACATATATATTCCGTTCTTACGCATATATATTCAGTTCTTAGACATATATATTCAGTTCTTACGCATATATATTCAGTTCTTACGCATATATATTCAGTTCTTACACATATATATTCAGTTGTACTCATATATATTCAGTTCTTACGCATATATATTCAGTTCTTACACATATACATTCTGTTTAACGCATATATATTCAGTTCTTAAGCATATATATTGAGTTCTTACGCATATATATTCAGTTCTTACGCATATATATTCAGTTCTTAGACATATATATTTAGTTCTTACGCATATATATTCAGTTCTTACGCATATATATTCAGTTCTTACGCATATATATTCAGTTCTTACGCATATATATTCAGTTCTTACACATATATATACAGTTTTACGCATATATATTCAGTTCTTACGCATATATATTTAGTTCTTACGCATATATATTCAGTTCTTACGCATATATATTCAGTTCTTACGCATATATATTCAGTTCTTACGCATATATATTCAGTTCTTACGGATATATATTCAGTTCTTAGACATATATATTCAGTTCTTACGCATATATATTCAGTTCTTACGCATATATATTCCGTTCTTACACATATATATTCCGTTCTTACAAATATATATTCCGTTCTTACACATATATATTCAGTTCTTACGGATATGTATTCAGTTCTTAGAAAAATATATTCAGTTCTTACGCATATATATTCAGTTCTTACACATATATATTCAGTTTTATGCATATATATTCAGTTCTTAAGCATATATATTGAGTTCTTACGCATATATATTCAGTTCTTACACATATATATTCAGTTTTACGCATATATATTCAGTTCTTACGCATATATATTCAGTTCTTACACTTATATATTCAGTTCTTACACATATATATTCCGTTCTTACACATATATATTCCATTCTTACACATATATTTTCCGTTCTTACAAATATATATTCCGTTCTTACACATATATATTCCGTTCTTACGCATATATATTCCGTTCTTACACATATATATTCCGTTCTTACACATATATATACCGTTCTTACGCATATATATTGAGTTCTTACGCATATATATTCAGTTCCTAAGCATATATATTGAGTTCTTACGCATATATTCAGTTTTTACACATATATATTCAGTTCTTAGACATATATATTCAGTTCTTACGCATATATATTTAGTTCTAACGCATATATATTCAGTTCTTACACATATATATTCAGTTTTACGCATATATATTCAGTTCTTACGCATATATATTCAGTTCTTACGAATATATATTCAGTTCTTACACATATATATCCATTTTTACGCATATATATTCAGTTCTTACGCATATATATTCAGTTCTTACGCATATATATTCAGTTCTTACGGATATATATTCAGTTCTTACACATATATATTCAGTTTTACGCATATATATTCAGTTCTTACACATATATATTCAGTTCTTACACATATATATTCAGTTCTTACACATATATATTCCGTTCTTACGCATATATATTCCGTTTTTACACATATATATTCCGTACTTACAAATATATATTTCGTTCTTATACATATATATTGCATTCTTACACATATATATTCTGTTCTTACGCCTATATATTCAGTTCTTACGCATATATATTCAATTCTTACGGATATATATTCAGTTCTTAGACATATATATTCAGTTCTTACGCATATATATTCAGTTCTTACGCATATATATTCAGTTCTTACACATATATATTCAGTTCTTACACATATATATTCAGTTCTTACACATATATGTTCAGTTCTTACACATATATATTCAGTTCTTACACATATATATTTCGTTCTTACACATATATTTTCCGTTCTTACAAATATATATTCCGTTCTTATACATATATTCCGTAATTACGCATATATATTCCGTTCTTACACATATATATTCCGTTCTTACACATAAATATTTCGTTCTTAAACATATATATTCCGTTCTTACGCATATATATCGTTCTTACACATATATATTCAGTTCTTAAGCATATATATTGAGTTCTTAAGCATATATATTCAGTTCTTACGCTTATATATTAAGTTCTTAGACATATATATTCAGTTCTTACGCATATATATTCAGTTCTTAGGCATATATATTCAGTTCTTACACATATATAATCAGTTGCATATATATTCAGTTCTTACGCATATATATTCAGTTCTTACGCATATATTCAGTTCTTACGCATACATATTCAGTTCTTACGCATTTATATTCTGTTCCTACACATATATATTCTGTTTTAAGCATATATATTCTGTTCTTACACATATATATTCAGTTTTACGCGTATATATTCAGTTCTTACGCATATATATTCAGTTCTTACACATATATATCCAGTTCTTACACATATATATTCAGTTCTTACACATATATATTCCTTTCTTACACATATATATTCCGTTCTTACGCATATATATTCCGTTCTTACAAATATATATTCCGTTCTTACACATATATATTCCGTTCTTACACATATATTTGTTCCGTTCTTACGCATATATTCAGTTCTTACGCATATATATTCAGTTCTTACACATATATATTCCGTTCTTACACATATATATTCAGTTATTACACATATATATTCCGTTCTTACACATATATTTTCCGTTCTTACAAATATATATTCCGTTCTTACACATATATATTCCCTTCTTACGCATATATATTCCATTTTTACACATGTATATTCCGTTCTTACACATATATATTGCATTCTTACACATATATATTCTGTTCTTACGCCTATACATTCAGTTCTTACGCATATATATTCAATTCTTACGGATATATATTCAGTTCTTAGACATATATATTCAGTTCTTACGCATATATATTCAGTTCTTACGCATATATATTCAGTTCTTACACATATGTATTCAGTTTGACGCATATATATTCAGTTCTAAAGCATATATATTGAGTTCTTACGCATATATATTCAGTTCTTACGCATGTATATTCAGTTCTTACGCATATATATTCAGTTCTTACGCATATATATTCAGTCTTACGCATATATATTCAGTTCTTACTCATATATATTCAGGTCTTACACATATATATTCCGGTTTTTACACATATATATTAAGTTCTTACACATATATTTTTAGTTCTTACACATATATATTCAGTTCTTACACATATATATTCCGTTCTTACACATATATTTTCCGTTCTTACAAATATATATTCCGTTCTTAGACATATATATTCCGATCTTACGCATATATATTCCGTTCTTACACATATATATTCCGTTCTTACACATATATATTCCGATCTTACGCATATATATTCAGTTCTTACGCATATATATTCAGTTCTTACACATATATATTCAGTTTTACACATATACATTCAGTTCTTACGCATATATATTCAGTTCTTACGCATATATATTCAGTTCTTACGCATATATATTCAGTTCTTACACATATATATTCAGTTTTATGCATATATATTCAGTTCTTACGCATATATATTCAGTTCTTACACATATATATTCAGTTCTTACACATATATATTCAGTTCTTACACATATATGTTCAGTTCTTGCACATATATATTCCGTTTTTACACATATATATTCCGTTCTTACGCATATATATTCCGTTCTTACACATATATATTCCGTTCTTACACATATATATTCCGTTCTTACGCATATATATTCCGTTCTTACACATATATATTCAGTTCTTACACATATATATTCCGTTCTTACTTATATATATTCAGTTCTTACGCATATATATTCAGTTCTTACGCATATATATTCCGTTCTTACACATATATATTCCGTTCTTACAAATATATATTCCGTTCTTACACATATATATTCAGTTCTTACGGATATGTATTCAGTTCTTAGAAAAATATATTCAGTTCTTACGCATATATATTCAGTTCTTACACATATATATTCAGTTTTACGCATATATATTTAGTTCTTAAGCATATATATTGAGTTCTTACGCATATATATTCAGTTCTTACACATATATATTCAGTTTTACGCATATATATTCAGTTCTTACGCATATATATTCAGTTCTTACACTTATATATTCAGTTCTTACACATATATATTCCGTTCTTACACATATATATTCCATTCTTACACATATATTTTCCGTTCTTACAAATATATATTCCGTTCTTACACATATATATTACGTTCTTACGCATATATATTCCGTTCTTACACATATATATTCCGTTCTTACACATATATATACCGTTCTTACGCATATATATTGAGTTCTTACGCATATATATTCAGTTCCTAAGCATATAAATTGAGTTCTTACGTACATATTCAGTTTTTACACATATATATTCAGTTCTTAGACATATATATTCAGTTCTTACGCATATATATTTAGTTCTAACGCATATATATTCAGTTCTTACACATTGATATTCAGTTTTACGCATATATATTTAGTTCGTACGCATATATATTCAGTTCTTACGAATATATATTCAGTTCTTACACATATATATCCATTTTTACGCATATATATTCAGTTCTTACGCATATATATTCAGTTCTTACGCATATATATTCAGTTCTTACGGATATATATTCAGTTCTTACACATATATATTCAGTTTTACGCATATATATTCAGTTGTTACACATATATATTCAGTTCTTACACATATATATTCAGTTCTTACACATATATATTCCGTTCGTACACATATATTTTCCGTTCTTACACATATATATTCCGTTATTACACATATATATTCCGTTTTTACACATATATATTCCGTACTTACACATATATATTTCGTTCTTACACATATATATTGCATTCTTACACATATATATTCTGTTCTTACGCCTATATATTCAGTTCTTACGCATATATATTCAATTCTTACGGATATATATTCAGTTCTTAGACATATATATTCAGTTCTTAAGCATATATTTTCAGTTCTTACGCATATATATTCAGTTCTTACACATATATATTCAGTTCTTACACATATATATTCAGTTCTTACACATATATGTTCAGTTCTTACACATATATATTCAGTTCTTACACATATATATTCCGTTCTTACACATATATATTCCGTTCTTACAAATATATATTCCGTTCTTATACATATATTCCGTAATTACGCATATATATTCCGTTCTTACACATATATATTCCGTTCTTACACATAAATATTTCGTTCTTACACATATATATTCCGTTCTTACGCATATATATTACGTTCTTACACATATATATTCAGTTCTTACACATATATATTCAGTTCTTAAGCATATATATTGAGTTCTTAAGCATATATATTCAGTTCTTACGCTTATATATTAAGTTCTTAGACATATATATTCAGTTCTTACGCATATATATTCAGTTCTTAGGCATATATATTCAGTTCTTACACATATATATTCAGTTGCATATATATTCAGTTCTTACGCATATATATTCAGTTCTTACGCATATATTCAGTTCTTACGCATACATATTCAGTTCTTACGCATATATATTCAGTTCTTACGCATATATATTCAGTTCTTACGGATATATATTCAGTTCTTACACATATATATTCAGTTTTACGCATATATATTCAGTTGTTACACATATATATTCAGTTCTTACACATATATATTCAGTTCTTACACATATATATTCCGTTCGTACACATATATTTTCCGTTCTTACACATATATATTCCGTTATTACACATATATATTCCGTTCTTACGCATATATATTCCGTTTTTACACATATATATTCCGTACTTACACATATATATTTCGTTCTTACACATATATATTGCATTCTTACACATATATATTCTGTTCTTACGCCTATATATTCAGTTCTTACGCATATATATTCAATTCTTACGGATATATATTCAGTTCTTAGACATATATATTCAGTTCTTACGCATATATTTTCAGTTCTTACGCATATATATTCAGTTCTTACACATATATATTCAGTTCTTACACATATATATTCAGTTCTTACACATATATGTTCAGTTCTTACACATATATATTCAGTTCTTACACATATATATTCCGTTCTTACACATATATATTCCGTTCTTACAAATATATATTCCGTTCTTATACATATATTCCGTAATTACGCATATATATTCCGTTCTTACACATATATATTCCGTTCTTAAACATAAATATTTCGTTCTTACACATATATATTCCGTTCTTACGCATATATATTACGTTCTTACACATATATATTCAGTTCTTACGCATATATATTCAGTTCTTAGGCATATATATTCAGTTCTTACACATATATATTCAGTTGCATATATATTCAGTTCTTACGCATATATATTCAGTTCTTACGCATATATTCAGTTCTTACGCATACATATTCAGTTCTTACGCATTTATATTCTGTTCCTACACATATATATTCTGTTTTAAGCATATATATTCTGTGCTTACACATATATATTCAGTTTTACGCGTATATATTCAGTTCTTACGCATATATATTCAGTTCTTACACATATATATCCAGTTCTTACACATATATATTCAGTTCTTACACATATTTATTCCTTTCTTACACATATATATTCAGTTATTACACATATGTATTTCGTTCTTACACATATATTTTCCGTTCTTACAAATATATATTCCGTTCTTACACATATATATTCCCTTCTTACGCATATATATTCCGTTTTTGCACATGTATATTCCGTTCTTACACATATATATTCCATTTTTACACATGTATATTCCGTTCTTACACATATATATTGCATTCTTACACATATATATTCTGTTCTTACGCCTATACATTCAGTTCTTACGCATATATATTCAATTCTTACGGATATATATTCAGTTCTTAGACATATATATTCAGTTCTTACGCATATATATTCAGTTCTTACACATATGTATTTAGTTTTACGCATATATATTCTGTTCTAAAGCATATATATTGAGTTCTTACGCATATATATTCAGTTCTTACGCATATATATTTAGTCTTACGCATATATATTCAGTTCTTACTCATATATATTCAGGTCTTACACATATATATTCAGTTTTTACACATATATATTAAGTTCTTACACATATATATTTAGTTCTTACACATATATATTCAGTTCTTACACATATATATTCCGTTCTTACACATATATTTTCCGTTCTTACAAATATATATTCCGTTCTTAGACATATATATTCCGATCTTAGGCATATATATTCCGTTCTTACACATATATATTCCGTTCTTACACATATATATTCCGATCTTACGCATATATATTCAGTTCTTAAGCATATATATTCAGTTCTTACACATATATATTCAGTTTTACGCATATACATTCAGTTCTTACGCATATATATTCAGTTCTTACGCATATAAATTCAGTTTTTACGCATATATATTCAGTTCTTACACATATATATTCAGTTTTATGCATATATATTCAGTTCTTACGCATATATATTCAGTTCTTACACATATATATTCAGTTCTTACACATATATATTCAGTTCTTACACATATATGTTCAGTTCTTACACATATATATTCCGTTTTTACACATATATATTCCGTTCTTACGCATATATATTCCGTTCTTACACATATATATTCCGTTCTTACACATATATATTCCGTTCTTACGCATATATATTCCGTTCTCACACATATATATTCCATTCTTACACATATATATTCCGTTCTTACTCATATATATTCAGTTCTTACGCATATCTATTCAGTTCTAACACATATATATTCAGTTCTTATACATATATATTCAGTTCTTACACATATATATTCCGTTCTTACACATATATATTCCGTTCTTACGCATATATATTCAGTTCTTACGCATATATATTCCCTTCTTACACATATATATTCAGTTCTTACACATATATATTCAGTTCTTACACATATATATTCAGTTCTTACACATATATATTCCGTTCTTACACATATATATTCCATTCTTACGCATATATATTCCGTTCTTACACATATATATTCCGTTCTTACACATATATATTCAGTTCTTAAGCATATATATTCAGTTCTTACGCATATATATTCAGTTCTTACGCATATATTTTTAGTTCTTAGACATATATATTCAGTTCTTACGCATATATATTCAGTTCTTACGCATATAGATTCAGTTCTTACACATATATATTCAGTTTTACGCATATATATTCAGTTCTTACGCATATATATTCAGTTCTGGCGCATATATATTCAGTTCTTACGCATATATATTCAGTGCTTACAAATATATATTCAGTTTTACGCATATATATTCAGTTCTTACGCATATATTTTTAGTTCTTACACATATATATTCAGTTCTTACACATATATATTCAGTTTATACACATATATATTCTGTTTTTACAAATATATATTCAGTTCTTACACATTTATATTCCGTTCATACACATATATTTTCCATTCTTACAAATATATATTCCGTTCTTACACATATATATTCCATTCTTACGCATATATATTCCGTTCTTACACATATATATTCCGTTCTTACACATATATATTCCGTTCTTACACATATATATTCCGTTCTTACGCATATATATTCAGTTCTTAGACATATATATTCAGTTCTTACGCATATATATTCAGTTCTTACGCATATATATTCAGTTCTGACACATATATATTCAGTTGTACTCATATATATTCAGTTCTTACGCATATATATTCAGTTCTTACACATATACATTCTGTTTAACGCATATATATTCAGTTTTTAAGCATATATATTGAGTTCTTACGCATATATATTCTGTTCTTACGCATATATATTCAGTTCTTAGACATATATATTCAGTTCTTACGCATATATATTCATTTCTTACGCATATATATTCAGTTCTTACGCATATATATTCAGTTCTTACGCATATATATTCAGTTCTTACACATATATATTCAGTTTTACGCATATATATTCAGTTCTTACGCATATATATTTAGTTCTTACGCATATATATTCCGTTCTTACGCATATATATTCCGTTCTTACGCATATATATTCAGTTCTTACACATATATTACGTTCTTACGCATATATATTCAGTTCTTACGCATATATATTCAGTTCTTACACATATATATTCAGTTCTTACACATATATATTCAGTTCTTACACATATATATTCAGTTCTTACAGATATATATTCAGTTCTTACACATATATGTTCAGTTCTTACACATATATATTCAGTTCTTACACATATATATCCGTTCTTACACATATATTTTCCGTTCTTACAAATATATATTCCGTTCTTATACATATATTCCGTTCTTACGCATATATATTCCGTTCTTACACATATATATTCCGTTCTTACACATAAATATTCCGTTCTTACACATATATTTTCCGTTCTTACAAATATATATTCAGTTCTTATACATATTTTCCGTTCTTACGCATATATATTCCGTTCTTACACATATATATTCCGTTCTTACACATAAATATTCCGTTCTTACACATATATATTCCGTTCTTACGCATATATATTCCGTTCTTACACATATATATTCAGTTCTTAAGCATATATATTCATTTCTTACACATATATATTCAGTTCTTACGCATATATATTCAGTTCTTACACATATATGTTCAGTTCTTACACATATATATTCAGTTCTTACACATATATATTCCGTTCTTACACATATATTTTCCGTTCTTACAAATATATATTCCGTTCTTATACATATATTCCGTTCTTACTCATATATATTCCGTTCTTACACATATATATTCCGTTCTTACACATAAATATTCTGTTTCCGTTCTTACGCATATATATTCCGTTCTTACACATATATATTCAGTTCTTACACATATATATTCAGTTCTTAAGCATATATATTGAGTTCTTAAGCATATATATTCAGTTCTTACGCTTATATATTAAGTTCTTAGACATATATATTCAGTTCTTACACATATATATTCAGTTCTTACACATATATATTCCGTTCTTACACATATATTTTCCGTTCTTACTAATATATATTCCGTTCTTATACATATATTCCGTTCTTACTCATATATATTCCGTTCTTACACATATATATTCCGTTCTTACACATAAATATTCTGTTTCCGTTCTTACGCATATATATTCCGTTCTTACACATATATATTCAGTTCTTACACATATATATTCAGTTCTTAAGCATATATATTGAGTTCTTAAGCATATATATTCAGTTCTTACGCTTATATATTAAGTTCTTAGACATATATATTCAGTTCTTACGCATATATGTTCAGTTCTTACACATATATATTCAGTTGCATATATATTCAGTTCTTACGCATATATATTCAGTTCTTACGCATATATATTCAGTTCTTACGCATATATATTCAGTTCTTACGCATATATATTCCGTTCTTACACATATATATTCTGTTTTAAGCATATATATTCAGTTCATACACATATATATTCAGTTCTTACGCATATATATTCAGTTCTTACACATATATATCCAGTTCTTACACATATATATTCAGTTCTTACACATATATATTCCTTTCTTACACATATATATACCGTTCTTACACATATATATTCCGTTCTTACACATTTAAATTAACGTTCTTACAAATATATATTCCGTTCTTATACATATATTCCTTTCTTACGCATATATATTCCGTTCTTACACATATATATTCCGTTCTTACACATAAATATTCCGTTCTTACAGATATATATTCCGTTCTTACGCATATATATTCCGTTCTTACACATATATATTCAGTTCTTACACATATATATTCCATTCTTACACATTTAAATTGACGTTCTTACAAATATGTATTCCGTTCTTATACATATATTCCGTTCTTACGCATATATATTCCGTTCTTACACATATATATTCCGTTCTTACAAATAAATATTCAGTTCTTACACATATATATTCCGTTCTTACGCATATATATTCCGTTCTTACACATATATATTCAGTTCTTACACATATATATTCAGTTCTTAAGCATATATATTGAGTTCTTAAGCATATATATTCAGTTCTTACGCTTATATATTAAGTTCTTAGACATATATATTCAGTTCTTACGCATATATATTCAGTTCTTACGCATATATATTCAGTTCTTACACATATATATTCAGTTGCATATATATTCAGTTCTTACGCATATATATTCAGTTCTTACGCATATATATTCAGTTCTTACGCATATATATTCAGTTCTTACGCATATATATTCCGTTCTTACACATATATATTCTGTTTTAAGCATATATATTCTGTTTTTACACATATATATTCAGTTTTACGCGTATATATTCAGTTCTTACGCATATATATTCAGTTCTTAAACATATGTATCCAGTTCTAACACATATATATTCAGTTCTTACACATATATATTCCTTTCTTACACATATATATTCCGTTCTGACGCATATATATTCCGTTCTTACAAATATATATTCCGTTCTTACGCATATATATTCCGTTCTTACACATATATATTCCGTTCTTACGAATATATTCAGTTCTTACGCATATATATTCAGTTCTTACACATATATATTCCGTTCTTACACACATATATTCAGTTATTACACATATATATTCCGTTCTTACACATATATTTTCCGTTCTTACAAATATATATTCCGTTCTTACACATATATATTCCGTTCTTACGCATATATATTCCGTTTTTACACATGTATATTCGTTCTTACACAAATATATTCCGTTTTTACACATGTATATTCCGTTCTTACACATATATATTGCATTCTTACACATATATATTCCATTCTTACGCCTATATATTCAGTTCTTACGCATATATATTCAGTTCTTAGACATATATATTCAGTTCTTACGCATATATATTCAGTTCTTACGCATATATATTCAGTTCTTACACATATGTATTCAGTTTTTCGCATATATATTCAGTTCTAAAGCATATATATTTAGTTCTTAGACATATATATTCAGTTCTTACGCTTATATATTAAGTTCTTAGACATATATATTCAGTTCTTACGCATATATATTCAGTTCTGACGCATATATATTCAGTTCTTACACATATATATTCAGGTCTTACACATATATATTCAGTTTTTACACATATATATTCTGTTCTTACACATATATATTCAGTTCTTACACATATATATTCAGTTCTTACAAATATATATTCCGTTCTTAGACATATATATTCCGATCTTACGCATATATATTCCGTTCTTACACATATATATTCCGTTCTTACACATATATATTCCGATCTTACGCATATATATTCAGTTCTAACGCATATATATTCAGTTCTTACACATAAATATTCAGTTTAACGCATATATATTCTGTTCTTACGCATATATATTCCGTTCTTACGCATATATATTCAGTTCTTACGCATATATATTCAGTTCTTACACATAAATATTCAGTTTTATGCATATATATTCAGTTCTTACTCATATATATTCAGTTCTTACACATATATATTCAGTTCTTACACATATATGTTCAGTTCTTACACATATATGTTCAGTTCTTACACATATATATTCCGTTCTTACACATACATATTCCGTTCTTACGCATATATATTCCGTCCTTACACATATATATTCCGTTCTTACACATATATATTCCGTTCTTACGCATATATATTCCGTTCTTACACATATATATTCCGTTCTTACACATATATATTCCGTTCTTACTCATATATATTCAGTTCTTACGCATATATATTCAGTTCTTACACATATATATTCAGTTCTTACACATATATATTCAGTTCTTAAGCATATATTTTCAGTTCTTACGCTTATATATTAAGTTCTTAGACATATATATTCAGTTCTTACGCATATATATTCAGTTCTTACGCATATAAATTCAGTTCTTACACATATATATTCAGTTGCATATATATTCAGTTATTACGCATATATATTGAGTTCTTAAGCATATATGTTCAGTTCTTAAGCTTATATATTGAGTTCTTAGACATATATATTCAGTTCTTACGCATATATATTCAGTTCTTACGCATATATATTCAGTTCTTACACATATATATTCAGTTGCATATATATTCAGTTCTTACGCATATATATTCAGTTCTTACACATATATATTCAGTTGCATATATATTCAGTTCTTACGCATATATATTCCGTTCTTAAGCATATATATTCAGTTCTTACGTATATATATTCAGTTCTTACGCATATATATTAAGTTCTTACGCATATATATTCAGTTCTTACACATATATCTTCAGTTGCATATATATTCATTTCTTACGCATATATATTGATTTCTTAAGCGTATATATTCAGTTCTTACGCTTATATATTAAGTTCTTAGATATATATATTATATTCAGTTCTTACGCATATATATTCAGTTCTTACGCATATATATTCAGTTCTTACACATATATATTCAGTTGCATATATATTCAGTTCTTACACATATATATATTCAGTTCTTACGCATATATATTGAGTTCTTACGTATATATATTCAGTTCTGACGCATATATATTCAGTTCTTACGCATATATATTCCGTTCTTACACACATATATTGAGTTTTACGCATATATATTCAGTTCTTACACAAATATATTCAGTTTTAAGGGAATATATTCAGTTCTTACGCATATATATTCAGTTCCTACACATATATATTCAGTTCTTACACATATATATTCAGTTCTTACACATATATATTCCGTTCTTACACATATATATTCTGTTCTTACGCATATATATTCCGTTCTTACACATATATATTCAGTGCTTACACATATATATTCAGTTCTTCAGCATATATATTGAGTTCTTAAGCATATATATTCAGTTCTTACGCTTATATATTAAGTTCTTAGACATATATATTCAGTTCTTACGCATATATATTCAGTTCTTACGCATATATATTCAGTTCTTACACATATATATTCAGTTGCATATATATTCAGTTCTTACGCATATATATTCAGTTCTTACGCATATATATTCAATTCTTACGCATATATATTCAGTTCTTACACATAAATATTCAGTTCTTACACATATATATTCCGTTCTTACACATATATATTCTGTTCTTACGCATATATATTCCGTTCTTACACATATATATTCCGTTCTTACACATATATATTCCGTTCTTACACATATATATTCTGTTCTTACGCATATATATTCAGTTCTTACACATATATATTCAGTTCTTACACATATATATTCAGTTCTTACACATATATATTCCGTTCTTACACATATATATTCCGTTCTTACGCATATATATTCCGTTCTTACACATATATATTCCGTTCTTACACATATATATTCCGTTCTTACGCATATATATTCAGTTCTTTCGCATATATATTCAGTTCTTACACATATATATTCCGTTCTTACACATATATATTCAGTCTTACACATATATATTCCGTTCTTACACATATATTTTTCGTTCGTACAAATATATATTCCGTTCTTACACATATATATTCCCTTCTTACACATATATATTCAGTTCTTACGCATATATATTCAGTTCTTACGCATATATATTCAGTTCTTACACATATATATTCAGTTGTACTCATATATATTCAGTTCTTACGCATATATATTCAGTTCTTACACATATACATTCTGTTTAACGCATATATATTCAGTTCTTAAGCATATATATTGAGTTCTTACGCATATATATTCAGTTCTTACGCATATATATTCAGTTCTTACGCATATATATTCAGTTCTAACGCATATATATTCAGTTCTTACACATATATATTCAGTTTTACTCATATATATTCAGTTCTTACGCATATGTATTCAGTTCTTACGCATATATATTCAGTTCTTACACATATATATTCATTTTTACGCATATATATTCAGTTCTTACGCATATATATTCAGTTCTTACGCATATATATTCAGTTCTTACGGATATATATTCAGTTCTTACACATATATATTCCGTTCTTACACATATATATTCAGTTCTTACACATATATATTCAGTTCTTACACATATATATTCAGTTCGTACACATATATATTCCGTTCTTACACCATACTATATTCCGTTATTACACATATATATTCCGTTCTTACGCATATATATTCCGTTCT
>JAWPHD010023792.1:0-21139 GCA_037043455.1 Cyrtodaria siliqua
TAGTCACATCTTTCGAATATTTCACGACTTTGTACCTTACACAGAAAGCAACAGGACATCATTGTTTTCTCTGTAAGGTATAACATAGGGAGCATTGACTGTAGGATGACAGTAGGAAGAATTTGAACATTTGGACAAATAAATGCTATAATATAAAACATGTTTCTTATCAAAAATAAGTGAATTATAAGAATTCAATTCATGTTTTCTGTAGTTTATTAGAGCGAAAAGTTGCCAAAGCTGGCTGCCATTTCTGAAATTTTCTGAAAGTGCGGAGTATGTTGCATGGACACATTTTTAAATTGATTGTTGGTATATATACTGCAGCAAATGGAAGTGGATGACTTGGTGATATACCCCCTGAACCAGCTCAGTCAGATGTTCGAGGGCCCCAATAATGTGATACAGAAGAGATACGACAAACTCCTCGATTATGATAACATGAACAGGAAGGTGCAGGCTGATAAGGTAAAACATATCATGTATTTTAGAGTCACAGGTGCAGCATGGCTGGCATATAGAGATATTCAGATTTATGAAAAGTATATTATGATACAACACATAGTTTGGGATTGGAAGAAAAGAAACAAGTCTTATATCCTCATATTTTGTTTCATTGTGTTGTTGTAGGACAAAGTTCAATACAGACACAAGACCCATAGTATGATACCTTTAGGGGCCATCCCTTGTGGGTAGTGACGACTGTATTCTTGTTGTGAGACTAAATATTGTTATTATACCCCCGCTAAACAAAGTTTAGTGGGGTATACTGGTTTCACCTTGTCCGTCATCGGGTCACTTTGACCTTTGACCTACTGACCTCAAAATCAATAGGGGTCATCATCTCATCACAGGCAGTCCACCCATGAAGTTTTATAAGATTTGCTTCAGGAGGAGAGGAGTTATGGAGCAGACAAGGTTTCATCTACAGACGCAACCTTTACCTGATCATGAAAACCTTTTCCACTCAATCTTTATTCAAACGGTAGGGTGCGGAATGTGGGGTCTGGTAAAAGGCGACAGCTCTAGTAATATTTATTCTTCTATCAAGACTATTTTGAAATGTTATTAATTTAATTTCTGCTATTAACTGAATTTCATGGAAGAAAACATTCTGTGTTTCTGTAGTGTTTTCCTACATAAATGTAAACATATCTGTTTTTGAGATTTATTTATGATTATAATAATTATTTTTTGCCACAATTTAAAAATGGTTCTTCTCATCCTTGGTTGACAGGCTACAGAGAAAGCGATGCAGATCTCCAAGCAAAATTATGAAGCATTGAACGCCCAGCTGCTGGATGAGCTGCCGCGACTGTACACGCTCTCCTTCCAGTTGTTCAAGGACTGTGTCGGCTCCTTCGTCCGGGCCCAGAGAGATTTCACGAATCAGATACTCCAGGACATGTACAATCTGCCTGATGTAAGTTTTTTATGGAATAAATATTTATAATAACCTCATTCCAGCTATGAGGGGATGCCTGTTAAAGGGTAAATACTTTGTTCAGTGATGTATTTGAATGTACTCAGACTGGTAATTGTTTGCCTAGGTACATGTATATCCTAATTTAGCAAAATTGTTTTCCCAGAATAGAATACAAGAAAAATACAATATGCAAACTTTTAAGCTGAAATCAAGGTTTTATTTCATACCGTAGCCAACCCCGTTTTTGCTTCTTGGAGAAGGGGTTGGATGGGTTATGATAGTTAATACTCAGACAATGTAATGGCTATTAAATGCAATAATAGCAATTGTTTTATCAAGCTTTCATATATTTGATGCTATAAAAAAAAATCTAACATTTTCATTTAAATACGTATCTTGAATATAAAAATGGAAGTTTACTTGAGGTGCAATACTTAAAGCCCAATGCATATTGGAACAACTGAATATGTTGGTTTTTGTACCTCCTCTGTTTCAACTTGTATGTTATTGTAACCTGGCAGCTCCAGATCTTGAGTGAGGAGGGCATACTGGAAGTGTTCAACATTAAACACACGGCAATAGTGGACAAGCTGGCCATGTTGAGCTGCATGCCACGGACGTTCTCCCCCCGGGTGGCCGACCAGAAACAGGACAAGAAGACCAAGCGCATGTCGCTTGACCCGTCACTTCTCAGCTCTGTAAGTATAGAGGAAATAATTGCTTTTGTTTAACACCATGTGGTCTAATGTTTGATTGCAGGAGAGTAGCCCACTGTTTAATTGATACAGTACAGGCCAAATAAAAAGTGATGTGAGATTCCAGCTTCCCAAACATTTTTATTTTCCCAACTAAAAAAAGGCAAACTCACAAAACAATTACAGATGCCTTCAGAGCTCCAGATAAGCAATTTGTGGGGGTATTTCAGCATTAAAGTTTAAGAAATCAGCATTGAAAACATAAATTGGAATACAAATCAGCATTGATAATTTAGAATGCTAGTATAAAAATGGCATATTTGCCTTTTGCGACACAATTAAAATATTTACTCTACAAATTTCAAAATCAGCATTGCAGATTTATTTAGGCGGTACAATACCCTTTGATATGAAACTTGATCTGGAGCTCTGGCCTTATGTAAATATTATTGATATTAATGTTTTATCATAAATTGTGTTATTTTAATACTCATTCAGAGCCTTTATGGATGTGAGAAAACACGAAAATATGAAATAAAATTTATATTTTATAAATAATGAAATTGTACCTACTTACTCTATTACACTATTGTATAGGTACCTCTTTGTTTGCTTAAGATGAAGTATCTCTCCCCAATCCCCCTAACCCCCACCCGACTCCAAACCACACTGAAGTGGTGGTGGAGCCTGCATGTAAAGCCAACCCTTGATTGCTTGTCTGTCAGTTCATATTTGCTAATGTTGCACGCTTTAAGGGTGCCCTCTGGTGAATATCAGAACAGATAGAATTTTTTATTTCCCTGTTTTTTATGAAGACTAACATATTACTAGTTAGTTTCTGGAAAAATAATGATGGGTCGGTGATTTAACTTTTTCGCAAAATTAATCTTTAGTAATACACTCTCACAGTGCGGTTTTAAATTCTGAATCAGCTGCAAATTGTGTATGGCAACTTACATGTGTGTAGTGTGGTTTGCAGAACAGGTATCGATTTTCCGTCTTTTTTAATGTAATAGATCATACTTTAGGACGAAAAATTAAGGGTTGGGGTATTTTTATCACCATCTGAAAAATTAGTACATCCCTTGTCATTACCCCACCCAGTTTACTATAAATTGCATTTTTAAATTTGTGATCCATAAATTTTTCATGATAAAGGAACAGATAACTTTTTGAGATATTTTGTCTACAATATATACAAGACCTGAGTATCAGAATGAAAAAATAAAAATTGGGGGTCGGTGTGCATATAAGAAAGATATTCAATAAAAACTGAGAAAAAAATGTGCTTTTTTAGATTTCGACGAGCTCTGACATATAACGGCATAGGTCTGTAACAAATAATAGGAAAATACTTTTTATTCCTGTCTATGTATATGCTAACACATGTCTTTGTAATAAAGTTTAAATTAAGTGAATATCTTAAATGGTTTTTGAGAAATACCATCTTTTGTACCCCTACCCCCCATTTTGGCTTATGTTAAAAATTGTTAATTTTGGGCACAACATGTGAGGTCAAAAAAAAAATCTAATTTTTTTATATTTTTTTTGCACTAAAATATCTCTATTGGGCATAAGTTTGTTACTGTATAATTAATTTTTCCAGTTTTATTATAATTTTTGAAATATAACAAATGTAAATTTCCGGAAGTGCAAAAATCCAAAACCTCAGCAGAGGGCACCCTTAAAACCTTAATTTAAACTGTATATTTCATTGCACTGCTCCACCCATTTTAAAGTTGGAATTTTACATTCCACAGTCTGAATTTTACATCCCACAGTCTTCTGAGGCAGTGCCCCAGATTGACAGTCAGCGAGTCTTTGTCACCCAGAAGTATGCAGCAAACAAACTGTTCCGTGTCACAGAGACGCATATTGCCATAGATCCCATGGATATATCAGTTTGTGAAGGGGATGTTGTGGGGGTTATGATCGAGAAGGACCCCATGGGGAACAAGGAGCGCTGGTTTGTGGATAATGGTGGTAAGTCTTTTTATTGCATTTCTATGAGTGAAAAATCAGGATTTCTCAGTGAAAGAAAATTCATCATCACTAAATATTAATAACTAATTAGGAACACAAAACATAATTGCTAAATAATAATAACTAATTCCAAAAACAAAAATAACATCAATGAAATCAATAAAGTGTTACTGATATCAACGTCATCCGCTAAGATCATTTAATATAATGACTCATTTTCATTAAAATCATACATTAATTGGTTTAAAGTGTAATTAGTAATTTTACTGCTGAGTTTGATTATAGGGAAATCGTTCACTTGATGGTAGATGTATTTTGTTTTTTCACCCGTCTGCTCATTCATGAAAAGAACCACACGTTGCCATCTCATGAAGGATTTCCCTCGTTATAGATCCCAGCAGTTAAATAATCTCTTAGTCAGTCTGTGTAATGCACTCCAGGATACGGTGTATAATGTTACTGGTCTATCACATCATTGTGTGACTGCAGATTATATTTTGTGTATTTCAACTCTTGACTGATTTCCGTAAAAACAGTTATTCAAAATCAGTTGCGAGTATAATTCATTTTATTTTCACTTCTTCAAATAAAACATTCAAAATTGATTGTTGTGAAAAATGACTATGGTACAAAACACTTATATTTTTTTAGCTCTACTGATCAGAGATCAGCAGAGCTTATGCCGTGGTGCGGCGTCCGTCGTCCGTCTGTCCGTAAACTTTTTTTTGTAGCGACTTCTCCTCTGAAACTACTGAATGGATTTTCATGAAACTTTACAGAAATGTTGCCCATGAAGTCTAGTTGATCCTAGCAAAAATTCATGTTGATGTGAAATCCAAGATGGCCGCCAGATCTAAAAATAGGTTTTTAAAAAACAAGTTTGTAGCGACTTCTCCATGAAAACTATAAGTGGTATTGATATGGGACTTTTTCTAAAATGATCAGCATGACATGATGTTGGTCCTTGTCGAAAATCGTTTTGATTCGACGTTAAACATGGCTGCCAGTGGCCATCTTTGTTTACATAGAGTTATATAATGAAAACTTGTAGCAACTACTCCTCTGAAACTACTTGACGGATTTTCATGAAACTTCACAGGAATGTTGCTCTTGATGTCTAATTGATCCTAGCAAAATTTCAGGTCGGCCGGAAATTCAAGATGGCTGCCATGGCTAAAAATAGATTTTCAAAATACAAGTTTGTAGCGACTACTACTTGAAAACTATAAGTGATATAGATATTGGACTTTTTGTAAAATGATCAGCATGACATGATGTTGGTCCTTGTCAAAAATTGTTTTGATTCAAAGTTAAACATGGCTGCCGGCAGCCATCTTTGTTTACATAGAGTTATATAGTAAAAACTTGTAGCGACTAATCCTTTGAAACTACTTGGCAGATTTTCATGAAACTTTACAGGAATGTTGCTCTTAATGTTTAATTGATCCTAGCAAAATTTCAGATCGGCCAGAAATTCAAGATGGCCGCCACAGCTAAAATTAGATTTTTTAAAAAAGAAGTTTGTAGCGACTACGTCTTGAAAACTATAAGTGATATTGATATGGGACTTTTTGTAAAATGATCAGCATGACATGATGGTTATCAGAGTCAAACATTATTTTGATTCGACGTTAAACATGGCTGTCAGCGGCCATCTTTGTTTGCCGGAAATTCAAGATGGCCGCCACGGCTAAAAATAATTTTTCAAAAAACAAGTCTGTAGCGACTACTTCCTGAAATCAAAATCAATCAGTAGAGCTTCAAGGTCATTGACCTCTTGTTCTTGTATACAATTTATTCTGCACTCACCGGCCTTCAGCCCTCGAGAAGCAGTATAAATCGCGTATACTCGAAACACAGTGCTATAAATATTACATAGTGTAAATTGAATCTTTTGCACTATGAAGTCCATTGCCAGAATCAGCTATAAATAATGCATTGTACCAAAGCAGTAAATTTTATGTACATGCGTTCTATTGTACAATTTCAGCAATCAAAGGTTTTATGCCGAGGAAGTTTCTTACTGCATTCAATACGTCCCCACCTAAAGCTTCCCCGGGGACCAGCGAGTTGTTACAATCCATGTCTGCAGGGAGCAGTCCGTCTGCTGGTCAGACTTTACATACTGCAGGTACCAACATTCCATGTCTCATGTGCTTAATCCTATATTGCCTGGTATGTCATTATACCCATCTTTAACAACAAAAAATCTCCAGATATATTTATAATGTACGCATCCATGGCCGGGATAGTAAAGACGCTGTGTTTTAAATTTCCTCGCCTCTCACCGCTGTGGGTTTGATTCTTACTGGGAAGTCCACTTGTCAAGTGAGAAAGTGTTAATTCTTATGGATGGTGGGCGGTATACGGTACTGGTTCTACCCAGGAAAAATGGAGCGGACTGCCTCTACCACAAAAACATAGACCATCGTATATTGCCTAAAAATGACATAAACACCATTCAAACAAATAAAACAAACAGTCGGACATATGTCACCTTTTCTTTTTATTATAAGGGTTATAGTATTGGGACTAAGAACGACTAAGAACCTATATTCTCTAGGCATTGTAGATGTAAAGATTGGTTTGAATTTTCATTCAACCGCTGGAGTCGGGGGTTGGGGTCAAAACACACATAAATGCGCTTTCTTCTGAGTTCTAACATGTTATTATTTAAAAAGTTGGTATTGTTAATAAGGTAGTCGAGCCCCATCAACATTATATGTGATTTGTGTTTCAATATTTGACCTAGGGCAAGAGCGCACAGAAGTTGAGAAATGGGACATAACTATGTCATCATGGGTAATAAGTGAATGTATTTGAAAGTCAAATTTCTATATTATATATTCTGTGATGAATTATAGAAATGTCCCAGTTTGAGAAAATCTATAACATATCCCTTCCTCTACTGTGCTATCTCGCCTAGTGTGCAAGATAGCTCAGTAGCCAAATGTTATGAACTAAACGATAGACGTCACGATATTACGTCACAAATTGACGTCATGATATTACTCCGCGCTGTCGCCAAAGGAGTGACAGAAGAAGGAATACTTGTGTCAAAAGATGATTGGAAA
The DNA here is from genome assembly GCA_037043455.1 of Cyrtodaria siliqua. Classification (NCBI taxonomy): domain Eukaryota; kingdom Metazoa; phylum Mollusca; class Bivalvia; order Adapedonta; family Hiatellidae; genus Cyrtodaria; species Cyrtodaria siliqua. Next base: position 7,179 of record JAWPHD010023792.1, read on the forward strand.
GAAATTCATCACAGAATATATATTATATAGTTTAATTAACATTTTTGAAAAAGGGAAGTATTTTTGTGATTTTTCTTTCCTATGAATGAATGTGATCACTATTTTCTACATATTTGCTCCTATAGGTAGCCCCAAATCAGTCACGAACAGTGCAATATTACGCAGTCTACAGGAGGAAGACAATATGGACTTTGCCCTGGATGAGGACATGAGCCCATTTGTACCAGATAACGGTGCTTTACCAGGAGCCAGTCTCGGGTATGACACGGTCGATAGGACGTCACATGCGTCGGCTTCTGGAGAAGAGGAACTAGAGGTCAGTTAGCGATGTTATTCTTGACAATGTTCAGGGGTATTAATCACTGTTTTCCCCCTATATTAACAACTCTGTTATTTCATTGTTGGGTTATGGAAACAAAATGATATACACTGTGGGCAGTCTTAACCGGGGATAGAAAGGGAAAATCATAGCTTTTAAAGAGACACACGGCAATCTTGAGGTCTCTGTTACACATATTCACACATCAAAACATCAAACTTCTACTAAAGTGTCTTCTTTTGTTCTTCCTAATGATAAATGAAACAAATTTTTTTCTTAAAATACTTTTGAGAAATAATGACTTTTTCTCCTAACAGTATTTTTACAAAGTTTCGCAGTCATTGCTATTGATAACGTGCCAGACATTGTGCGTAAAACTTGTACTTGTACCATTTTAATTTAGATTTTGGCTAGAGTTTTTCCATTTATGAAAATGTGTAATTAAGTCCTTATAGAAACTCTGTAGGGTTTATTATTCACTATAACAGCATGTTTGGTAAATATGAAGCAAGACAAGTGTTACTTTAAAAGTTGGTTCTTCCTATAAATTTATCTTAGAGATCTTGCAGAATTAACCATATTAATTTGTGGTGGGGGAGTGGGTGGGTGGGGAGCTGGTGCATAGTCCTGAAAACAAATAAATCCGGATGAGTTCTTTTAAAATAAATCAATTTAATTTCAATTTAATATTCAAGTTAATAGCAAGTTCTCCAATCTTTAGACAGGCTAGATGATTACAAATGTCGTCTACAATGTGAGCCTTAACCGGATGTAAATTGTTAGACAGACAATGAAAATGATAAAAACTGAAACAAACATAATATGCAAAAAAACAAAACATTTCGGGATTATTCTATTTAATAAAATCTAGTCAAAAAAGTTTAAATTTCATTCTAATGCAGCTATAATGTAACGCGTAACTCCATGGGCTAACGTCTCAAATTTGCGACCGTAAAACGCCCGATTTACCGTCTTAAAAAGTATGTGACGTCATTGGATGACATCAACAAAATGTTGTTTCCGATGAATTTTCATAGAATGTATGATTACTTTATATTTCTGGCATTTAAATGGAAAAGCATTAAAATTGAGATAACCATGCTAAGATTTTCAACTTGGGATGGTATGTGGTTGGTTTTACAGTCTGAAATTATGTGTACGAAATTTCATACTGTAAAACCACTCACATACCGTCCCAGATTGAAAATCTTAGCATGGTTATCTCTTAATGTGATGATTGTTGGTTCCTAGATTAATTTTTAGTTTGGAGGTGGGTCCCATATTCCCTTTGGCCACTCCCCATACATTTAATTCTGGAATTGCCTTTAACTAAAGTGAAATGGGGCATTTAAATCATTTCTTCCAAAGAAAAAAGAAAGTTTTGTTTTCATCCTTATATGTTACACATGTATCTATGTATGCATATGGTATGGGTTTGTTTCCTTGCCTTTCTAACTAGTTTTGAAAATATTTGTTTGCACTGTTTTTACTAATCAACTGCAACCTAGGCATGGCCCTGGCATGCTTTCTATGGTTGATAACTAATAAAATGCAACATGGAATGTTGTAAGCATTGTCAAAATGAGTAATTCTAGTTTGTTCATTTTCCCTTCGTCAAATTTTCTTACAGACTATTTTGGAATATGGTTTAACACATATGGCTTCTGCCTGAAAACAACAACATGGAACTCGTTATATTAAAAAAATATATATTAGACTAATTTCATGTTTTTTCAAATGATCAAAACACTCGTGTAAGGTTTTCTATTTATTGCTTAAAAAAATGGCTTCTGGGAGTGTTATAAAGCCAAGACAAATATATAGAGGATATTTGTTGTTTTGGAGTGAATAACAGATTTTATTTCATCGAGAAGTAACTTTATATTTTCACGAATGCGAAGCATGAGTGAAAATATTTAAGTTTGATCACTTCGAGATGAAATAAAATCTGTTATTCACGACAAAACAAACGACAAAACAACATATTTTATGCTTTATAATGAAAGTACATTCAGTATGCAGAAAAATAAATAAAAAGTTGACCATGTTATTGGCTTAGTATGATGAAATTGCTGTTTTTAATTCCCCGAAACTTCTAAACTGCTGAACCGATTTCAATAATCTACAACTCATTCTCTTAAGTTATTTCCAATCCAATGATATAACTTTTATTGCAACTTTCCGAGGAAAAAATGTAGTTCCAGCAGTGGAAAAAATAAAACTCTGCATTTCACACGTATGAAATACCACTTTTATTTCATTGCTAAAATCTGCTATTTCACTGCTAAGCATAAAATAAAATACACTACTAGTGGTATAGCATAATGTCATTGATGTCACATTAAGCTATGCACATTTGTCAAATTGTGGGCTGAAGTTTTATAGAATAATTTTTCATATTTGCCATCTCATTTAATAAATGCAATCACAAACATCAGTACTCCTGTAATATTCTCTAGCTATAATATATTTAAAGTACTGCTAGGTGGGCTTTAATTAATGTTACACTAGGTGATGGGTAATAGACAGCCGCCTTGTCAATACATGTTTTGTAATCATGCATGTCTCTTCATGTAAACTGATTTTCTCACAAATGCTACAGAAGTTACCAGCGGTAAGTACATGTAATATCCTCCTGTACTGTCTTGTACATATATATATACCGCCTTGTACATACTTACTGTCATGTACAAACATATACTGCCATGAACATACATACACTGCCATGTACAAACATACACTGCCATGTACATACATACACTGCAATGTACATACATATACTGTCATGTACATACATACTTACTGTCATGTACATACATACACTGCCATGTACAAATGTACATTGCCATGCACATACATACTTACTGCCATGTACAAACATATACTGCCATGTACATACATACACTGCCATGTACAAATGTACATTGCCATATACAAATATATACTGTCATGTACAAACGTATACTGCCATGTACATACATACACTGCCATGTACAAACATACTTACTGCCATGTACAAGCATACACTGCCATGTACATACATACACTGCCATGTACAAATGTACATTGCCATGTACAAACATATACTGTCATGTACAAACGTATACTGCCATGTACATACATGCACTGCCATGTACATACATATACTGCCATGTACATACATACACTGCCATGTTCATACATACACTGCCATGTACATATATACACTGCCATGTGCATACATACTTACTGTCATGTTCATACATATACTGCCATGTACAAACATACACTGCCATGTACATACATACACTGCCATGTTCATACATACACTGCCATGTACATATATACACTGCCATGTACATACATACACTGTCATGTGCATACATACTTACTGTCATATACATACATATACTGCCATGTACAAACATACACTGCCATGTACATACATACACTGTCATGTACATACATACATTGTCATGTACATACATACACTGCCATGTACATATATACACACTGCCATGTACATACATACACTGTCATGTACATACATACACTGTCATGTACATACATACACTGCCATGTACATATATACACTGCCATGTACATATATACACTGCCATGTACAAACATACACTGCCATGTACATACATACTTACTGCCATGTACAAACATACACTGCCATGTACATATATACACTGCCATGTACATACATATACTGCCATGTACAAACATATACTGCCATGTACAAATGTACACTGCCATGTACATATATACATTGCCATGTACAAACATATATACTGACATGTACATACATACACTGCCATGTACATACATACACTGCCATGTACAAACATATACTGCCATGCACATACATATACTGCCATGTACATACATATACTGCCATGTACAAACATACACTGCCATGTACATACATATACTGCCATGTACATACATATACTGCCATGTACATACATACACTACCATGTACATACATACACTACCATGTACATACATATACTGCCATGTATATACATACACTACCATGTACATACATATACTGCCATGTACATACATACACTGCCATGTACATACACATACTGCCATGTACATACATACACTGCCATGTAAAAACATATACTGCCATGTACAAACATATACTGTCATGTACATACATACACTCTAGTGGTAGATATATGTAATGTCCCTGAATTGCATATACCATTTTGTAACAGCTGTTTTATGCATCCCAATATATACAGCAATATATACAGGCATATTATTGACATCCTGAATATACAGTAGTACTGGAGAGTAATATTAAGGTTATTACCATTTTTTGAGATCGATTAAACATGTTTTGCTCTTAAGTAATCATAATAATTGAACATTGTATCTAAATTCATTTATTTTAACTTCTACTTCTGAAATAAAATTAAGCTAAAAGCTCTGTTCAACTACCAGCTGTGTGAATATATTTACATACAAGGTCTGTATTAGTTAAAGAAACAGCAAAACTGTACTACAAAATCGTGTATCAAAACTCTAGCCATGTGTTCAGGTCATATAATAATGTATATGTGCCAATTAAAAGTATATAGGTTTATTCAAGGGTTTTTAAAATACCAGTGATTGAATATGCATAAAATGAATTATGGGTTGGTAACTCTTAATTCGACTCTCCAGTTTTGTGGTTTTACCTGGCTAGTTAAGGTGGTTTATATTGCGTCTATAGAGTTTGGGTTCTCAAAATAGGTAAATTCTATATATACCTCGCTGTCAGTAGGTAAATAGACTGTACATTTGTTGTAAAATTTGGCTGTTGTTGTCGGGATAGCTACTTTAAGTTCTCATACATGGTATATAAGTGGTACTAGGCATACATGTTCATATAATAATAGACAATTACATACACACTGGCATATCTTGAATTAAAGCATTTGTATCAGCAGACAGAACACATTAAATATAACACCATTCCCTTTCCCTGTCCTATCAAAATAGCTAATATCAGACAGTTCCCTCCTCTCCCTTTGTCAAACAGGTTTTATCTAACAATCCCTAACTATCCTATAAAAGAACAAAAATTCCTTCCTCTCTCCTCTCATAATATCAAACGAGTCTCACCATGAAGATGGTATAGTGTCTGCCTCACATGCGACTGGATCACACCAAACATTCGTAAAAATGATTCTAGTACAGTGTTTTATCTGCAACATTGTTTATGCTAGTAAATTTCCATCATATGACAAAATCGATGAGTCTATCTTCGGAAATTATCTACAATTTGGGGATTTTAACGAGTCGTTTAGAAGAAAGTGAGTATTTGACTAAAAATCTTCCAGTGTGGTGGTATTCCAGTGGTAGTATTCCAGTGGTAATATTCCAAAGGTATTATTCCAGTGGTGGTATTCCAGTGTGGTGGTATTCCAGTGGTAGTATTCCAGTGTGGTGGTATTCCAGTGGTAGTATTCCAGTGGTAATATTCCAAAGGTAGTATTCCAGTGGTGGTATTCCAGTGTGGCGGCGCTCTAAAGATGAGAGCGGATCTTACTACAAGTTACCGAAGTAGTGTAGTGGTTAGTGAGTCTGGCCTGCAGTGCAGGAGGCTGTGGGTTCGAATCCCTGGCCTCGTCATACCAAAGACGTTAAAAATGTTAGTAGTTACTTGCAACCCTGCTTGACGAGCAAATAATGGGTAGTACTACGTCTGGTTGGCCCGGTGTCAAAAAAAAAGACTGGGTGTGGTATTATATACTACGGCATGTTATACCAGAGTAGCAGCACTATATCTGTTAAAAGCACTTTACACAAAAGTCCACACAATGCCGAGTTAAGGAGAGATTCTTCTCGGGACTCAAATGGTAAAGGGACTAATCCTTAGAACTACACACACACACACACACACACACAAGCAGGCACTGTCGTGATATGACTGAAGTATTGATTAAAGCAAGGTTAAACACACATAAAAACATTTCCTCCCTTCTCCTATCATAATATCAAACGATTCCTTTCCCTCCCATTTCCTGAAAATAAAATCAGATAAGTCTTTTCTCTCTCCTGTAATATCAAACAACTATCTCCCCTCTACTGTCAAAATATCTTGATTAAAAAATCTATATTTTGTTTAAAATAAGCAAGTTGTAGAGAGCCCCCCCCCCCCCCCCCCCCCCCCCCACACACACACCCCATACCCCCACCCCACCACCATCACAGCTCCTACGCCTATGTGATGAAAATATTCCAACTTTCAAAAATAATAAATAATAGAAATTGCTAGTTTGTAAAATTAATGTTTCATACATAATTCATCAGGGCTAGAAATTAACATTTTTAGTTTACTAGACCACCGGTCTAGTAGTTGGGTAAAATTACTAGACCTGCTCAAAATTTACTAACCCAATATAATATTCAACAGAAAATACTATTTTAATTCAGGTTTTGGTTTCTTTATACGAGTTTTACATTTATTGAAACTTTGGAAATATCAGGTTTTTAAAAGACCTGTTAGGTTAGACAGTGCCGTCACTACATAATCTATCGATTTATAATTTATTTCTTATTTGAATAATTTTTGTTACTAGCCCATCGGGACTACACAGACACAGACTTTGCTAGCCCGGCAGCATTTTTGCTAGCCTCGGGCTACAGGACTAGTGCTAATTTCGAGCCCTGTTCATAAGTAATTCTGTTAATAACTATCTTGTAGGAAGGTGTGCTGCATTTATCGCAATCACTTACTTAAAGGAACTTGCCAAATTACACTACAAAGCCATTTATCAAAACTCTATCAAGGTGTTCAGGTCATATAATATTGTATATGTGCCGATTAACAGTATAGGTTTATTCATTATTATTATAGAGTTTGGATTCTCAAAATATGTAAGTTATAAACATACCTTGTCGGCAGTAAGTTTAGAAACGGTGTACATACGTTGTAAAATTTGACTGTTGTTGGTGGGATGGCTACTTTAACCAACAGTACTCTTCCATTTCTTTCAGCTTGATCATATATAGTAAGTTTCTTCATAGTTAATAAAAAAATTAAGCACTTTTGTCACCTCCCAATTTGTACACTTTGTAATGACCCTGTTTATCTATATTTTCTTGTTTACAGCTTTACTATGCAGAATACGCCTTTACACGAAGGACGGACAACGAGGTGACCATGTTTGAACACCAGGTGGTTACTGTCCTCAGCAAGAAGGATCAGGAGGGTAACCCGGAATGGTGGTACGTGGACGCCGACGGTGCACATGGGTACGTTCCCGCAGCGTACTTACGAAAGATGGACATTCATGGTGATCCAACGTGAGGTTGTATTAAACAGTGCCCATTGATTTGGGCTGGGATTATACATAATGCAAATGGACCCCAATAGGATCCAGCTTGAGGTAGCTGCACTAAGTTCTCACGGATATGCTCGTACCAGCAGCATACTTACGAAGGATGGACATTCACGAAGGATGGACATTCACGGCGCTCAATTTATTACTTACAGATCGCCTCTAGTCCCTTTAAGACCATCTGACAGCAGCCTGCTACCCGTGGATACCCGTGTGCTTTCTTCACGGTGGTCCTGCGTGAGATGGTTGCCCAGGGCATGCTGTAACATTATATATATATAGACAATTGTGATTTGTACAGCCTTGTGCAATTTTAACTTGCCTTTATACTTCTTTTCTTTTAAATCAGATCATTTATATTTGGCTAGAGTTATTTCCCTTTACTTGCATTTATATTACTGCCAGGCTGATATGCAGCTGTTATCTAGTCTTACCAACAGTCCCTACAGAAAGTTTCATTCTTGCTTCTGTTTTAATAGTGTACTTGGTCCTAGCTTTTGCTTTAATCGTGTGATTGGTCCTAGCTTTTGCTTTAATCGTGTGCTTGGTCCAAGCTTTTGCTTTGATAGTGTATTTAGGGCCTCAGTTGACGCGTTCCATTATTTTACTTTTCAGTGTTTACTGAATAAATCATCTGTATTTGTGTAATGCTGATCAAATTGTGTTCAGGCAATTTATATTTTATTTATTGTCTGTGCTTTTTTGCATAGCTTGTTTCTTTTTGCACTTCATCGCAACAAATAATATTTGTATATCTCCACAACTGCCTTCATAAAGGGGTTATATATATATTATAAATACTGTATTTGCACTCCTGGGCCTTCATTTTTCATCTGATCTTTACCAAACTTTACCACATTGTTAATATCGATAAAAGCTCAGACAGTTTCGAAAACCAGCCTGATCGGACCAGTAACTGCAGAGTTATGGCCCTTGATTTAGTTAAAAATGCTATATTTTTGCCTCGTTAAGACAATAGGGCCTTCATTTTTCATCCGATCTTTACCAAACTTTATCAGGTTGTTAATGTCAATGAAAGCTCGGACAAGTTCGAAAACCAGCCAGATCGGACCAGTAACAGTGGAGTTATGGTCCTTGATTTCGTTAAAAATGCTATATTTTGCATCGTTAATACGGTAGGGCCTTCATTTTTCATCTGATCTTTACCAAAGTTTACCAGATTCTTTAGTTTTGGGCCTTGATTTAGTTAAAAATGCTGTATTTTGCCCAAAACTTTCAAAAAAGCGTAAATTGCAGTCACTCGCTTCATTGATGTTATAAGAGCCATGTTAGCCAGTAGAGCGTCCACAGCCCACAGGCCCTCTTGGGCTCGGACAAGTTCGAAAACCAGCCAGATCGGACCAGTAACAGCGGAATTATGGTCCTTGATTTCGTTAAAAATGCTATATTTTGCCTCGTTAATACGGTAGGGCCTTCATTTTTCATCTGATCTTTACTAAACTTTACCAGATTCTTTAGTTTTGGGCCTTGCTTTAGTTAAAAATGCTGTATTTTTCCCAAAACTTTCAAAAGAGCGTAAATTGCAGTCACTCGCTTCATTGATGTTATAAGAGCCATGTTAGCCAGTAGAGCGTCCACAGCCCACAGGCCCTCTTGAGCCTCTTGTTTCGAGCCTCCCCTGGGAGAGGGTAAGGATACATAGGAGTTTTGAAACACTACCGTACCCTTACTATTGAATAGATTCCAGTGGTTGTTTAACACGCTCAGAGAATAGGCTGATACACGGGACCCCCCAGTTTATATCCCCATCTGACAAGCAAAGAGAATGAGCAAACAAATCGCATTCAGTTCTCAGAAAATGATGAGGAGCACACTGAGTTTTTCTTAGTTAAAATAACTGTTTTCAACATGTTTTACATCACTCATTGAGTGAGTTTGAGAAATTCTGAACAGTAAATAACTATAAAATTAAATAATAAGACTGTTTCGAGTGTAGCATGGTGTTCTATGGTATCACGGTACTTAACTGGTTTGAAGAAGAAACAAAAAGGAAACTCATATGATTTCTGTGACCCTTCTACTAAATTGTTATGATATAAAATGTAATCAGTTTTACATAAAAATGTCAGATTTGAAAAGGAGGGTACCCCCATTGAGCTTATTATTTTAAAAGTTCTATGGTATCAAGGTATGCACATATTGTGTATCCTGTATTTGTTAGTAACTGGTATAAGTTTTAATGAGTGACCATTTCTAGAAACATTGATGTACAACAGACTCATTAAACTAAAAATTAATGAATTTTATAACCTTCAAGGTAATGGAAACTGCATTTATGGAGACTAGGGGTGATGAATTTTAAAGATAAGAAAATTTTCAACATTTTTGCATTATTTTGAAATATCCTTTTATTTATGATATACAGTACTTATTATTTTCAATTATTTTATTATATGTATCTAAAGTCATCTCATTTATAAAATAATTATATTTTAGCAGCGATGCATAATTATGTTTTATAGATTGGAGACTACCGTGATACCATAGAACCCTTGATATCATAGGAAGCTAGTATAAATGTACCGGTATAATTTATTTAGGTGTTACATGTCTGTCAGTCTATGCTAAAAGAACCTACAGATACAATATTTCTTGGACACTATATAACATATTTGGTGTTCACTTTTCCTATTTAATTTATTCCTTACTGTGTACAAGTAAAACAATTTCCATGTTGATTATGGTGATAATGTTACCTTAAATATTGTCAGAAATGCGTATACAGCAGTCACAAAGGGTGTTTTAGGGATCTGTTGGCATTTTGTTGTAGAAAGACCATTACAATGTGATATCGTTATGGGAACACAATATTATTCTGTTCACTAAATAGAACTGTTTTAATTGGACAAAAATTTAATCCAGTTTGAAAATATCAAAGATTACGAGCTGTTGCTTCGTATGTAACTGAACACCGTATGCAAGGCGACAGTGTGCATCTGTCTTCAAATAGCGGAGGGGAGACAATTGTATAGTAGCTTCTAGAAATGTTACTGTCATAAAGAGGGTTACACTTTTTTTCTTAAAATAAACAAGTTGTCTATATTTATTGCTTGAGCCACAGGTTGTATTTGAATTTTGGTGAATATTAAAAATTTGTTGTTATAAATGTTGTTTATTAAGTATTTAGAATTTAGGATTGCTATTAACTGTCAGACGAAGATTATATTTTGTATTGTAAATTTTTTATAGTATTGTGACTCGATATTTACTTCAGAAGTTTATATGAAATTGTTAAAATGTTAAAATGACAATATTTTTACATGATAAAGGAGTTTGTTTAGAGATTGCACAATAATTCATAGGTGGTTGTATTACACAATATAGGGGTTGTTCACGCATTACACAATAATTCGTAGGTGGTTGTATTACACGATATAGGGGTTGTTCACGCATTACACAATAATTCGTAGGTGGTTGTATTACACGATATAGGGGTTGTTCACGCATTACACAATAATTCGTAGGTGGTTGTATTACACATTGTAGGGGGTTGTTCACGCATTACACAATAATTCATAGGTGGTTGTATTACACGATATAGGGGTTGTTCATGCATTACACAATAATTCGTAGGTGGTTGTATTACACATTGTAGGGGGTTGTTCACGCATTACAGAATAATTCATAGGTGGTTGTATTACACGATATAGGGGTTGTTCACGCATTACACAATAATTCGTAGGTGGTTGTATTACACGATATAGGGGTTGTTCACGCATTACACAATAATTCGTAGGTGGTTGTATTACACATTGTAGGGGGTTGTTCACGCATTACAGAATAATTCATAGGTGGTTGTATTACACGATATAGGGGTTGTTCACGCATTACACAATAATTCATAGGTGGTTGTATTACACGATGTAGGGGGTTGTTCATGCAGTACACAGTAATTTGTATGTGGTTGTATTACACGATATAGGGGTTGTTCACGCATTACAGAATAATTCATAGGTGGTTGTATTACACGATATAGGGGTTGTTCACGCATTACACAATAATTCGTAGGTGGCTGTATTACACATTGTCGGGGGTTGTTCACACATTACACAATAATTCATAGGTGGTTGTATTACACGATATAGGGGTTGTTCACGCATTACAGAATAATTCATAGGTGGTTGTATTACACGATATAGGGGTTGTTCACGCATTACACAATAATTCGTTGGTGGCTGTATTACACATTGTCGGGGGTTGTTTACACATTACACAATAATTCATAGGTGGTTGTATTACACGATATAGGGGGTTGTTCATGATTACACAATAATATATAGGTGGTTGTATTGCATGATATAGGGGGTTGTTCATGCATTACACAATAATATATAGGTGGTTGTATTACACGATATAGGGGGTTGTTCATGCATTACACAATAATATATAAGTGATTGTATTACACGATATAGGGGGTTGTTCACACATTACACAATAATTCATAGGTGGTTGTATTACACGATATAGGGGGTTGTTCATGAATTACACAGTAATATATAGGTGGTTGTATTACACGATATAAGGAGTTGTTCATGCATTACACAATAATATATAAGTGGTTGTATTACACTTCGTAAATACTAAGAAGTGATTGTCTATTTTTTTTGCTTATATAGATAAATAACATTACTTCAAGACACAAAACATGTATGTAAAAGATGTATGCTGGTATGATATATGTTTATTTTTTTATTTTTTATATTCTGCTTATGCAGCTGTATTTCATGTAGTGATTGGTGTACACAAATTCTCCTGTTGACCAGGAAATATTCATGATATAATTTATGTTAATATGTTATCTGCTAAGCACGTGACAAAAATCCTGCAATCTGATTGGTTGACGTTCAAAAATGTGTGACTTAAATAGTGCATAACCCATTGCAAAAGCAGTCATCTGACGTTAAATCATCAAAACATGACGTCATTTAGTTTTATTTGAAAGCGTTTGTGAGAAAAATCGTCAAAAAAATACACTGAAATGCGTTAGAAACAAGGTTAACCAGTATTGAAATGTTTACTTTTGAGACAGTATATCAGCTGTTTAACAGTTGCAAATTGTGTGTAACAGCTCCGCTAACACATCACCATTAAATAAAATTCGCCACCATTAAACGACAGCAATACCGTCGCAAAATTCAAAATTTCAATACAGTTAACCCTATAATTGTATGGTTATATACAGAAAAAAGTTTGTATGAAACATTCACATTGGGGCTTATATAATCTGGATACACCTGTGTTTACAGGCAGTGTGGGATGTTCTAGGTGTATAAATCATACATCCATGCTTTATTAAACATGTTATTCGTTCCATGTGCTATTTATTTCACTGTTGCCTGGCTACCATTGCGTATAAATGTGAGGTATATTTTATCTAAATATGTAAATGATGCATAATTATTCTCTTGCTTAAATACTCGACCTGAATTATGAAAAAAATAGTTATTTGTACAAACTATGTTAATATGTTTTTAGGGATGTACCTGAAAATATGTGCTAATACGACATTCCAAAATGTTACTTAATAAAAGGACAGCCACCAACATAAGATACCTACTGTAAGAAAACCTCATTATATGTATGGAGGAAATGGAAAAAAAAATTGAAATAAGGTCAGACTTTATTTACAAAGGGTAATACACATTTAGTAACAAGCTAATCTTCCATGTGGCCCTCTATTATGTACACTGTACTTATTGGCAAATTGTTAAAACGTAATAAATGAAAGAAAATAAGATTCACACACCCTAGTTTGCACGGAGCCACCTCCCATTCCTCTTCTGTCTACAAACCTGCTCCTGCATGCCATACATAACTCTAAATACTCGAACAAAAAGACATACATTAAGAAACATAAAACATGCAAAAATGACATAAAATATATGTTGATACCCGAACATGGAATGTACTACACTAAATGAATTATAAAAAATCGGAAGAACCGATGGATGTTCCTCAAAATGTATCCTCAACTTATCTTATGGCCGTGTATCACCCAGCAGTGTTCAATGTGCAGTTCCATTAGTAGTTTTTGAGTTACGCTTTGGACAAAATTATAAGTATAAAATAACAAAGGGCAATAACTCTAATTTAAATGAAGATTGATTCTAGTGCTGTGCACTTTCTCTCATTGCCCTTTATCATTGTGTGAAGTTTCACTGCAGTCCCATCAGTAATTTTGAAGTTATACTCAAGACAAGAATGGGAAGGAAAGATGGACGGACGGACAACGCAGCGACTATATGCTCCACCGAAAATTTCTTGGAGCATTAAAAAGCACATACAAACACACTCAG
>JAWPHD010023793.1:0-21135 GCA_037043455.1 Cyrtodaria siliqua
CTGGTAAAACCTCGACTGCATTGTGTGAACAATTAAGAATCGTGTGATTAATGTATTCTATTGGCATAACAATCAATTGAGTAATTAACAAACACGCATGTATCAATAAAAAAAATATAACACCGGCAAACGTAGTAATGATAATTCGAACAACACATTATTAGTGTTTGTTTGTTTTCTTCTCGGTTTTAAGGTCGGCTGATTTAGTCTTTTAATCAGTTAAAATTGTTGACAAAATCGAAATGCAGTGATTGTAAAATGCTCTCATTTCCAAGTTAGTTGCTGCAAAACATAATTGTAAGTAACCTTTTCACGATTTGCATGTTTTTTTCGTGTTTTTAGCAAATTTTAATTGCTTTTTTCAGTACAACAAGTGTGAAATTGCGATGAAAAAAGATGACCGATATTCGTGCTTAAAAACTACCCTAAATACAATTTCAATATGTATGTTATTACTTGCAATCATCAACAGGTACTGTGTAGGTGAGAAAAAAAAAGTTTTCTCTTCCAGAAAAGAGATTTTTTTTCTTCAAAATGGCCAAGTTAATTAATTTTTTGTGGTTAAAAGCAAAAATCATAATCTCTTAAAAACTACCCTAAACACAATTTCAGTATGTATGTTACTACTTGCAATCATCAACAGGCACGGTGTAAGTGAGAAAAAAAAAGTTTATCCTTCCATAAAATATACATGTTGATCCAAGATTTTTTGTTTTTTCAAAATGGCCAAGTAAAAATTTTTTTTGTTAGAATCACCGAAAAACTACCCTAAACACAATTTCAATATGAATGTTAGGTAATGTTTAATTGATAAAAAAAAGTTTACCCTTCCAAAAAATATACATGCTAATCCAGGAGGAAAAAACACTTCAAAATGGCCAAGTTAAACTTTTTTTTTTTTTGAAATCAAAGTCATAACCCACTTAAAAGCTACATTAAACACAATGTGCATATGTTTTGTATGATAAACAAAGATCAACAAATACATAAAAAGCGTGAAAGGCGTATAAAACAAACAAACAAAAGACTGCATGAACGTCGGCCATCTTTTTCATCGCAATTTCACGCTTCCTGGTTTGAGAACAAAACACTAAAAAAGCAATTAAAAAAAACTTGCTAAAAACACAAACAACCCACGCAAATCGTGAAAAGGATACTTACAATTACGTTTTGTTTTGCAGCAACTAACCATGTTGTTTGTAATGTCTTCAACCATAAAACGCGATAAATCATGGAGCGAAATCACATTCTACATTCTAAAACATGGCGGCTAAAGTGAACGTTAATGACCGAAGAGTTCCAAATGAGTGGACGACAACTGTTTGGAACACTTCTGTCCGAGACCGATCCCTTTCAATTATCACCCCAGCGTCCAACCATCAGGTCAGTTCTGCTCAAAACCTGAATTGCTCCTTCATTAGTTGGAGAATGGTGTTCATATTTGGTACATATGATGACCAGATGACAACAAATGTTTTGGATGCAGGGTCGGACCCTGAGGTCAGAGGTCGAGGTCGAATTCACAAAAATGAACGTCAAACCCATGATATTCAATATTTTTTAATTTAAAGTATGGAATGGGTTTTGTGATAAAATGTACAGATCTACTCCCCATGGGAGGGGACTTAAGGTCATATGAGGTCAGCATACATTTTTATGTTTCTTTTACACCTAAACTCCTTCTACATCAGTTGAAGATGGGTGTTCATATATGGCACAGTGGTTAGATGAAAAGATGACAACAAAGGTTTAGAATCCAGGTTCTGTCTACTGGGACCAGAAGTCAATGTCAAAAGGTCAAATTTACCAAATCAAAATTCAAAGCCAAAGTTTTCAATACGTTTCATGAAATTTTGTATACTAGTATGATAATTTGTAATGATATTAAACACATATAATATAAATAATATGGGATAGATTGTGCAATTTTAAGTACGAAACCTCCTCCACAAGGGAACAGACTTATGTTCAGCATATTTGAGATGGGCCCCATCGACTTTGCTCTAGTTAATAAACATTCATAGATCTTTGCATGCATACATATGAACCCCTTTAATACAATCACTTTTATCAAAACCATGTCTATCTACGGTTTGTATACCTATCTACCAATACTGCACACAATCAATTATGTTCATCATGCCATTCATGGCAGCCTTGTTTCCGAAGAAGGGTTTAAGAGCTTTTACTTTTTAGATTCCTTTAATAACACAGAAGATCAGTGAGATCATTAACATGCACTGTTTTGGGTCTCCCTACACAAAGGACCAACAGATTCACATCCCCTAGATGAGAAAGTGATGCCTCTGAGCAAGTCTTCTTCTTCTTCCAGTACTGTGCTGGGTTCCTCTGGAACATCCTCGCACAACGGTGAATATTTACATGAGTGATGGAAAGTTCAAGGTGCAGTTAAAAACAGGATAAAAACATGTTGTACTGGGTCTATGGTGCGGCCATCCGGGTCTTGAAGACCTCAAGGGATGGTGCAGTGATGACCTCGGCCGGCAGGCTGTTCCAGATGCGGATTCCAGCTGGGTAGAAGTACTTGTAGGCACTGATGCTGGTAAAAGGTACTAAGAACCTGTTGGCATGGCCTCTTGTATGGACTCCGGCTGGTATGAGTAGGTGGTTGTTTTGGATATCCACAAGCTGGTTGACGATTCTGTACATCATGACAGCACTGGCTTGTTGGCGACGGGCTTGTAGTAGATCCCAATTCAAGTCCTGTAGCGTGTCTGTCACGCTGCTTGTGCGGCGGTAGTCACTGTGACAGAAGCGTGCTGCTCTTCGTTGGACGTTTTCCAGCTTGTTGATGTTAGATTTCGTATGGGGATCCCAAATAGTGGCTGCATACTCTAGCTGGGGTCTAACTAGCGACTTGTAGCATGTGGCCTTGACGTCCTTCGGGCAAGTTGACAGGTTTCGTCGTAGAAAGGCAGTGGTGTTGTTTGCCTTCTTGGCTGTTGCGTCTATGTGGCTATTCCAAGATAGTGTGCTGTCTATAGTGACGCCCAGGTATTTTGCCTTATTGCTCTGTTGTAGAGTGTGGCAATGGATAGTGTACGTACCAGCGACGACTTTACGTTTGTTGGTGATACGGATCATCTCACATTTGTCGGGGTTCATCTGCCATTCGTGCTCCCATTCCTGTAGTTGGTTAAGGTCATCTTGGAGTGCCGTCGTATCACTGTCCGAGTTGATGGTGTGGTACAGTAGGCAATAAAGTTTGTTTGAAGAAAAAAAACGGGACAGAATCCTACCGGTAATCAAACCCAGGACATCTGCATTGAGAGGCAAACATGCTTACCACTTGACCACCATAACTAAAATTTGAGATAAAGGAGGATATACTGCAGGTGAGAGTATTCATACAGATACATGTCAAGTATGGTTAAAGTGATACATGTCAAGTATGGTTAAAGTTATTTCCACATTTATCTTTTTTATTTTCAGTCGAACACATTAATGATTTACCTTTGAATCATGTTGTTATTTGATAGTTATGAAACATTTATATCCTACAACAGCAACACGTGTCATCAGTTTATAGAAGCTGAGATTGTGGGATCAAAGTTTATAATACTCAGTTTTACGTCGGCTGCTGTCATAAAATTGTTGTACGACACCGGTTGTTGAACATCTCTCGTTTTTCCGACACGCTAACTAGGTATGAGGGGATACATGATAAAAATTAACCCATGTGATATATAAGAATATGATAGATGTCAGAAATGAATGGGAGTGTTGCCTTTATCTCTAACAAAACGTATCTTACCGGGGAAGAAAGATTCTTTGTGTAAAAGTGTAAAATGTACCAGAACACGGTGTGCCTAAAAACAGTAAGGTAGAGTAAGGTAGCGTAAGGAGGCGTAAGGAGGCGAAAGGTGGCGTAAGGTGGTATAAATCGGCGTAAGGATGTACAAATTATTATATTGTGGTTTTATGCCTCATATATAGCAATATTAATTCAAAAGAGAATTATTAACTTATTAGTAAAATATATCCCTAGGGTGAAAATGACGATTTAAAGTTGTATGATGCAAAAGGCCATGCACATGTTTTATATATATATGAATCGGCGTAATATACCACATAAATATAACATTGTATTATATTACATTCTTTTTATTAAAAAGAAATAAAAAATGATAGAGAGAAGTAGAGATAGTGTACAAGTATATGTATATAACTATTATATGCTTATACTAGTATCGCTTCTTCACTCTATCCTTCATGTAATGGAAGCTTTTGGTCATGGCTTTTGGTAAGTATGCTATTATTTGATCTGAAATATATACATTTTCTATATTCATTTGAACAAAAATATATGTATATTTCTGTGGTCCTAATTGAAATATACTTGTTTGCCTAATATTTTTGTAAAAAGTACATTTACAACTTGTCACGTTTAAAAGGACATTAAAAACAATTTTAAAAAGCGCAACAGTAGTTTTAATTAACCTATGATTTCAATTTCAATTTTTATTAAGGCATAACTGCTAATTAACACGGATTAAAGAAAACTGCTAATATTGCCGCACATGTTTGTTTAAGGTATCTGCTTGTTTGTTGAAGTATCATTGGTGATAATTGATTTATCATAATTGGATTATCTAAGAAGTTAAAAAATGTAAACTTTTACAAATTAGGGATAAGTGTGATCCATATCAATTGATTTGTGAAATGTTTGACGTTGTTGATTATCAAACAAAGATCCAGTTATGTCCAATGCTAATTAATATAAAGTGTTTTATGAACCAATCAAATGAATGCGTCTCTAAGAGTTCTTTTTTTTTCTGTATTTAAACTAGTTCCATTTTTACCGCTTTTTAGTTTCTATCTTGATTGCTATAATAACTTTCATTGTTTTAGATTTAAAAGTACTTGGATTTAATATCTTAAATAAAGTTGTGTGTAATCGCGAGTTTGAATTTTCATGATGAGGAAGATAAGATCGCGGAAGGCACAATTTCCTTGTAGAACTTGTAAGAAGGAATGTGAAGAAAGTTGCCTTTTTTGTGAGGTAAGTCCGCTATTTTACATATGACAGATACGAGAAGTTACGCTAACAGTATCCTGAAAACAAGGTTATACTTGTCACTATTTTATACGAAGTTGTAATAAATGTTCAGTTCCAATTTTGGTTAACAAGTTAATTATATCAATTCTAGTCAAATCAAACGTATGATTATACACAGACCTAATAACAAAATTATTAATACGTCTGTGGATTATATATTGGTTTAACATGGTCCAACGTTTTACGGTATTGACCTGTAATGGTTCTTAATGAGATCTTTAATAACTTTACATATATATTTAAATGAGGTTAACTTCTTTCTAAAACGCAAATTGACAGTATATTTCATTTCTGTGTTCTATATCTTGACTAATTTGTATTCATAAGGCATGTGTAGATATTCCGATTTTTATTAAATATCGCCTTAGATTACAAGGTATACTCGTAATTAAACCCCATTTTACAATGATAGAAAATGTAACTTGTAACATATACACAGATACGTGCTAAATGCAAATACAGTCTGCATAACGTTAAAATCATCGTGCTTCACGGTAGCAGCTTTTAAGTCATACCACATAACAGGAGTCGTTAGCTCCTAACCCGTGCTATTTTAATTAGGGTCAATAAATTAAAGAAGCCAGTGATATATTACAGTTATTGCACATGGTGTTATTTTCACTGTTGGAACTGATGATGTCCTTATGTGTTAATTGTATATTCTCACCCCGTTAGATTTGGCAGGCCTGGTATATACATGAAAATAACATGATTTCGATATATTACAGTTTGCGGTATACATGTGAATAATTATGGTGTATGACCATTCATTCATTCATTATCTTTATTTCCTCCTTACAGGAGATTTTGAAAACAATCACATATTACATACAATATACATAATTAACATAGTGAGAATTGAAAACTTATTATAATACATGTCAGTGACAAAACAAATCAATGGTGATTTTTACGCATACATATCCATATACAAACGTAATGCTAGTAACGCTCATTTGCTAATAAAAAAACACAAAAAAAACAACAACCACAGATTAACACATACGTTTCTTTTCTTTTTTTTTAAGCTATGACTGAGACACAATTGGTGACATAATTAAATGCCACTTTTGTGAATATGTACATGTTAGGACAGCTTCTGTTTAGCAAGGACACACATCGGCCACTAATAACTTTCACCAGGAATGATTCATAGTCGCAAGACTCTAATTCATTTCTAGTTTCAAGTCCACAACTATTTTGAACTTCTTTGAGAAAGTTCAGTTTTATGGCACTGAACATTTCACACGCAGTTAGCGCGTGATACAAGGTATCGTTACACAGAAGAGTACAAACAGGGCATCTGCTCTCTGTCTTCTGAGGTGTATGAGCCCAAACTTTAGCAATAGCATGAGCACGGTAAAGATCAGAGTGAGATTTAGCTAATTTCCAAACGATTGATGGTTCAATTGAGGTATGCATTTTACGAAATAAGCAAAAATCGTTATCGGAAAATATACGGGATTGCCATAGTAAAGTTTCCTTTTGTTTGATAGCTTTAGATACTGACATCTTCCACGCTAATTTACTTGGGAGTTGTTGGTATTTTAACAAGTAGTCACAGGGATGGAAACTAACGGTTGCCCGTTCGCCCGGGACGACTAAATTTCAAGCTGGGCGAGTAGATTTCATAAGTCGGTAGTCCGCCCGGGCGACTAGCTTTTTCGACAAGCTAAAGTCGATTTCCTCGACATTATTCGTCAATGCGGGATGAATAACATTTCAGTAGAAACAACAACAAAGAACATATTTCTTATATAGTTTATAAAGCGATTAAATGCAGTAAATAGTCGCAACTCTGTTTATTCGACGATGAAATGCAATTTAAGTCAACCGGATATTGGGAAATTGACGCACTTCCGTTTTGGGACATTCTAAAATGCGGCTCCCGTTTTAATTTCACGGAGCGCGAACGTTACGGTATTTGATGTTATACAAATAACGAATCTTTAAGGGCACTAGTCAGCTTTTAGGGCCTTCAGGAAGGGGAATTGCAAAAAGTATGCTGTTTTCCTGTATTGTAGTTTAATTTTTTTCTAATATATATATAATAATTTTTTTAAGAGGGGAATTTTTCACAGGAAAAGGGTGAAATATACCATGCCAGAGTAACTGTAATGGCCATGATCAGACTGTAGTGAACTATAGAATATAAATATGCCTACCTACCGACCCTAGAGCATGCATTAGGAAACACATCTTTTTTTTGTTTGGCCTAAATAAAGTAAATTTGTGTTAAAATCTTGTTTGTTAATGTGTTTGTTAGTGTGTCGAAAAGAAAAATACAGAAAATCTGGGCTCATACATTTTCAGCTGGGCAACCAAAATCCAGAAGATGGTTGCCCGTTTGGGCAACCAAGCTTTAAAAGTTAGTTTCCATCCCTGTAGTCATTAACGATATATGTAAGCTCATAGTAATTCAGTACGTTACAAATATCTGGAATAAAGCCATACATACGGCGGTTCATGTTGGATATGTATAAAAGGTACCGTCTTAGGAACAACATATGAGAGATGGAATATGTTGGTAAGCTGAGTAGTTTGTGAAGAAACATTAACTTTCTTTTATTAATTTCAGAAGTTATACGAAATAGGCCAACCATTGCCTCACACATATCAGATCTTGTATTTACATAAAAAGCTTGTATTTTCTTTACAACAAAATGTTGTAGACGATTTAGCATGTCAATTTCTTTTTGGGTAAGTCCATTCCAAAGTTCGCAGCCATATAATACAGTAGGAATGATGACCTTACAGTATAAATTGACAGAGTTAATAGGATTTAAACCATAAGGATGGACACCTAAAACATTCATCGCATAGAACGCGTTTCTCCCCTTCTGACATCGTTCTTCAATTCTAAGATTCATTTTCAAATTCGATTGCAAACGCATACCAAGATGTACTGCTGACTTGGTCAGATTCTCAGTTCCAACTAGAATAATAGGTGGTTGAAGAGAGCGTTGTTTTGTAAAAACAAGAAGATTACATTTGGGAACGCTAACCCGAAATCTCCATTTCCTCGTATAAGTGTCAACGATATCTAGGAGACTTTGTAAGTTAGCAGGTGATGTTGCTATTAAGGAGATATCATCGGCAAGGGTAGGATTTCCGCAAGGTATAGACAGTATTGTTGCGCCGAGGTTTGAGTTTTGTAAACTGTGCAGTAGTTCATCAATAAAGACTAAATAGAAAAATGAAGAGAGTACACCGCCTTGTCTTACTCCTCTTTCGATCTGAACCGGAAATGATGTCATTCCATTAATACTAACTTTGCACTCAAGTCCTGCGTATAGATCAATAATGATCCTTAACGACTTTCCGACTATTCCTAACTCGCCTAGTTTTAAAAATAATGCGTCAGGCCATACTGTGTCAAAGGCTTGCATTATATCTAAGAGTGCAACGTAAACATTGCTGCCTAGCTCAAAATTGTGATAAATGCATTCCTGTAAGTTAAAGCCGGTAGTTATACAGCTAAAGTTCTCTTGGAAACCTTGCTGCTGAATACAAGGAAAGTTTGTATTTCGTGTTTCTAGAAAGGCTTTAAATCGATTCAGACATATCTTGTCAAATATTTTACTAAAGCACGGAATTAGGGATATGGGTCTGTAACTTTTTGGATCTTGCTTAGTTTTTCCGTTTCCTTTATATATTGGAATGACAATACTTTGTTTCCAAGAAATTGGGGTAAGTTCAGTCAAGATAATTTTATTAAATAGGTTAACTAGGGCTTGTGCTATCATTTTACCACCATGGATAACGTGCTCATTCTGTATATTATCGCCGCCTGGGGCTTTCCTTGTCTTCAATGCCGATGTGACTTTTGATAACTCCCTATCATTAACGTCCTCTTCCAAACTATCTGCGAGATGTTTTTGTTTTTTAAGAGATTCAATTTCTGATTTTAGATGTGTGCTAAGAGGACATGACATTTCGCCGTAGTCAGTATTAAATACGCTTTTAAAATGTAATCCAAAGCCGTCAGCTACATCTTCATCTTTAAATAGCGAGCCATTAACTTCTATCTCCAAACATGACTGAATTCTCTTGCTCTTACGTCTATTAAGTAATCGCCAAAATAGTCTATAATCAGTTTCTGCGGCTTTGTCAATTTCGTCAAATACTTTGTTTTCGTACTTTCCAGATTCGGAGCGTTGTAATTTTCTAAAGGCTGCCTTCGCAGTTTTGTAGTCATTAAATGTTTTATGGTTTCGACCACGTGGCCTTCCCGATTCTATCCATGAGCGACGGAACTTTCTAGCTTTAGTATGAGCACTTTTAACTTCGGGTGTCCAGTATGGTTTAGCGAAAGCATTAAACTTACTCTTAGGCAAATGTTCAAATGCAGACTTATGTAATGCGTTGACAATAACATTATTAAGATCTGTAGATGACATTATATCAAGCTCAGCTTGACAAAGAGACAGTTCACGTTCTATTCCATTCTGGTAATTAAGATAGTCTGTGTCATTACACTTGTTCCAAGCAATGCATATTCGGTTGCTCATATTAGTACTAACCGACTTCTGATTATGTTTATGCAGTTTAATGTGACATATCAATGGTAGGTGGTCTGAAGTAAGTATTTCAGATTCATCAGATATTTGAACATGTATTATGTCTAACAGAACGTGTTCATCAACCAGAATGAAGTCAAGCATTGCTTTTGTTGGAATGTATGTGTAATTAGGTGAAACAACATCATTATTATGCAAACTCGAGCTCCTTCTAATTGGAGGAGCAGCTTTGGGCGTATTAGAGTTTTGAGAAGAGCGCTGATGCCTGTCCGATTTGGCTATGCAAGGATCATTAGACTTTCCTATATTCGAAAATACGGATCGATTCTCAGAGTCAATGTCACTTGTAGAGCGATTCTTCTGAGTGCTCTGTATGTTATCATTCCATTCACTCACCACATTTGAGAAATCGGGTTGCGATTTAGGTTGAAACTGAGATAAGTTATCGTTGGAATCACAATTCCCAGACTGTTTTTGTATAAACTCAGAATGAGTCTGAGTAGTAAGTTTGTGTTCTGTGTCTTCACGAGCAAGGCTTGTAAGTTGATGAGATATGTTTGACTCGGCTGTTTTTGGTATGGATGATCGATTTAATGATTCAATCGTCGTTGAGTTCTTAGCAGCAATTTGTGAATCGATAATCGAGTCTTTAAAAACGCTTTCTGTTACTCTGGCTGTCACTGGTGTAGCGTTTTTATTATTAGGTTGAGAACTTTCAAACACTTTGGCTCTGTCAGCGTTAGATATAATCTTTCTAGCCGTTGGTGTGCTTGTAGTTAATTTGACCATCGTATTGTCTGAGTGCTTTGAGATGAGATCATTAGATGCGCGGTTGATTGGGGCACCGTTTTTCAAAGCAGACGCGTAGTCGAGCTTGTTGCCCGAGGACGTTTCACGTACGTCGATTAGGGTAGAAGCACACTTTTGCGAAGACGTGGTTTTAAGCGAGCTCTCCATTTTGTATAGACTTGACATAACTTTTGTCATATCATTTTGCAGGGCGTTAACCTTGTAAGAAACATCACTATTGCTTACATCAGATTTTATTGAGAGAGAGAGAGAGATTTATAAATTCATTTTAGATTCATTTTAGATCTAGTTCTTTGATTAAACGTTTAAACAATGACTGTGTTTTTATTTCATTCCTTTTTATTTATGAACATGTTTGAACTGGAAAACACGACAACTCGATGTGTTGTTGTTGACACTTGTCATCAATAATAATTTATGTTGGGTTCTTATTGCTAGCGGTGGTACACAATATAAATGATTAATGCAACAAAAACTAGCCGATTCGTCGTGTTTTCCTGACCAAAGTATTTCATCAATAATATTTCAGTCGATCCTTTTAGGTCTCATTAAAATAGCTAATTAAAATAACTATCCCGCAAACAACAGCCACATTTTACAACATATGTACGTGTTATGAGAATCAAAACTCTATAGACACAATATAAACGGCTTTACCAGGCCAAACACATACATTATTATATGACCTAAACAACTGGATAGTGTTTTGATAAACGGTGTTGTACTTGTAATCTTGCCGTTAATTGGCCCCTATACATATAAATGGAATCTAGAGACAGCAACCGCATGAAGAGAAAGAAGCGTAATCATGTGTGATTATAAACTAGTAAACAAACATAAGTTCCATGACCTTGAAGCTCTACTGATAGGTTTTGATAGCTAAATGAGTTTCTATTATATAACTCTATGTAAACAAAGATGGCCGCTGGAGGCCATGTTTAATGTCGAATCAAAATATTTGTTGACAAGGATCAACACCATGTCATGCTGATCAATAAGACATCAGCAGTAACATTCCTGTGAAGTTTCATGAAAATCTGTCAATTCAGAGGAGTAGTCGCTACAGTGCAGTTTTCGGACGGACGGACGGACGACGGACACAGCACCACGGCATAAGCTAAAAACATACTTTAACACGAAGAGATGACTATATATATCTATATATAGTATCTAGGAGTATACTGTATGCACAAATAAGAAAAAAATTGTTAATCAATTCTCCAATATGCAGGCTACATATAATGCGTGAATTCAGCTATTTTTTCCTCTTTTTTTTTTTTTATGTTTTTTTTATTTTTTTTTAAATTTTTTAATGCAACATATATGCTCCCTACTCCCCATTTGCCATATTTTTGCCACCTTACGCTATATTTCGCCATCTTACTTCACATTACTCCACCTTACGCCACCTTTCTCCACCTTACGCCACCTTACTCCACCTTACGCCACCTTACGCCACCTTACTCCACCTTACGCCTCTTTACGCATCCTAAATATAGCAGGGGGCCAACAAGTAAACCTGTCCTTTATCTCATAAACCCCATACAAGTTGATGATACAACTGAAAGTTTCTCTGTGATGTCAGTTTACCTCGATATATTGTGATAAATCATTGTTCAGAACATTTTTTATTTTTTTTCCTTAAAAGGTTTTAGGGTCAGCCCCTTAAAAATAGGGTCGGTCGGGCCACCGGAAACACAGGTGTTTTTTTTGTTGGCCTTATATAAATATTACTATGCTTAAAAACATGCATCTTAAAACTTTGACATATCCAAGGGTTAATAATAAAAGTAATACAATTTCGTAACCTTGATGTGTACACATGTGAAAAACAAACCTCTAGATTGCCATGTGGCAAGATTTAAGTACCCTGGCACTTACTAGAGGAAATATGGTATATTGTCTTTATAATTGATAATAATATAACACTAATACATATATTCCAAAGGAAAAGCGGATATACCGTGGTCTCGTCCAACGGCTTTATATGACGGGGATATGACACGGCAGTACAAACACTGTATTTAACTGAAAACACTTGTCGTCCAGGTAAGTTTATCGATTGTACGCTGCATTTATTGATTTTTTTGCAAGAGGCACGGTATGCAAGATTTTTACTCCGCCACGGTATGCAAGAGGCGTTGATGACACACCCATCTACATTGCAAACAGACATTATATATCCTTGTTTTACTGATTTTTTTTACATATTTTGCATTGCCAGAAAGCCAAATAAATAACATTTCTAATGCAGGGTTCGACACTAACGCAGGTCCGCTGGCCCGAGGCCACATGATTTTCGGAAGGACCACCACCCTCCTAAAGATTGGTGGCCCGTTGGGCCTGCTATTTTAAATTACGGGCAATAAAACTATACATCATGTACATTTCATGTAGTAGGATTGTATATATAGGAGCGTCAAGCATTCGCATGATTGACTTTGTGTAACGGGTTTTCGCGTAATGTTTCGTTAAATATAGCCAGACATCAGAAGGGCTACGTATCAGTTAGAAGGACCACCAGTTTTCAAAGGCAGGAAGTCCTGCAGGTTTTCTACTTATAAAAGTTAGTGTCGAACCCTGTAATGGTGTAATTTTATTCCAAATAACGGTTAACTAAATAGTCAAAATCTTGAGTTGGAACAGTAATGTATTTTTAACGCGTTTACGTGCATATCCATGTGTTTATTGTTTGGTCATCAAACATTTATTGTTTAATAAATATTTAAATAAGATGCATGGTTAGAAAGCCAAATAAATAACCCTTCTAATGGTGTAATTTTATTCCAAATAACGGTTAAATAAATAGGCAAAATCTTCAGTTGGAACAGAAATGTATCGCATTTTTTCTTTTCTTAAAGTGTTTACGCGAATCACCATGTGTTTATTGTTTTGGTCAACAACAGTTATTGTTTAATAAATATTTAAATAAGATGCATGGTTAGAAAGCCAAAAGCCAAATAAATAACCTTTCTAATGGTGTAATTTTGTTCCAAATAACGGTTAAATAAATAGGTAAAAACTCCTGTTGGAAAGGAAATATAACGCATTTTTTCTTTTCTTAAAGCGTTTACACACATCACCACGTGTTTATTGTTTTGGCCATCAAACATATACATGTATTGTTTAATGAATATTTACATAAGAAGCCAAATAAATAACTTTTCCATTGATTGATGTTATTTCGAACAATTTCTTCAAAGGTTAAATGAACGTGGAGAAACAAAATAAAAGCGTTGCTACAATTATCAAGCGGTTCATTTTTTCAAAATAGATAATGTTTGTGAGGATAACAATACAGCACATTTAAATGATTTATTAAGTGAGCAAAATCAAATTATCTTTTTAACTTTTCTATAGAACATCTGGTAAAACCTCGACTGCATTGTGTGAACAATTAAGAATCGTGTGATTAATGTATTCTATTGGCATAACAATCAATTGAGTAATTAACAAACACGCATGTATCAATAAAAAAAATATAACACCGGCAAACGTAGTAATGATAATTCGAACAACACATTATTAGTGTTTGTTTGTTTTCTTCTCGGTTTTAAGGTCGGCTGATTTAGTCTTTTAATCAGTTAAAATTGTTGACAAAATCGAAATGCAGTGATTGTAAAATGCTCTCATTTCCAAGTTAGTTGCTGCAAAACATAATTGTAAGTAACCTTTTCACGATTTGCATGTTTTTTTCGTGTTTTTAGCAAATTTTAATTGCTTTTTTCAGTACAACAAGTGTGAAATTGCGATGAAAAAAGATGACCGATATTCGTGCTTAAAAACTACCCTAAATACAATTTCAATATGTATGTTATTACTTGCAATCATCAACAGGTACTGTGTAGGTGAGAAAAAAAAAGTTTTCTCTTCCAGAAAAGAGATTTTTTTTCTTCAAAATGGCCAAGTTAATTAATTTTTTGTGGTTAAAAGCAAAAATCATAATCTCTTAAAAACTACCCTAAACACAATTTCAGTATGTATGTTACTACTTGCAATCATCAACAGGCACGGTGTAAGTGAGAAAAAAAAAGTTTATCCTTCCATAAAATATACATGTTGATCCAAGATTTTTTGTTTTTTCAAAATGGCCAAGTAAAAATTTTTTTTGTTAGAATCACCGAAAAACTACCCTAAACACAATTTCAATATGAATGTTAGGTAATGTTTAATTGATAAAAAAAAGTTTACCCTTCCAAAAAATATACATGCTAATCCAGGAGGAAAAAAACACTTCAAAATGGCCAAGTTAAACTTTTTTTTTTTTTGAAATCAAAGTCATAACCCACTTAAAAGCTACATTAAACACAATGTGCATATGTTTTGTATGATAAACAAAGATCAACAAATACATAAAAAGCGTGAAAGGCGTATAAAACAAACAAACAAAAGACTGCATGAACGTCGGCCATCTTTTTCATCGCAATTTCACGCTTCCTGGTTTGAGAACAAAACACTAAAAAAGCAATTAAAAAAAACTTGCTAAAAACACAAACAACCCACGCAAATCGTGAAAAGGATACTTACAATTACGTTTTGTTTTGCAGCAACTAACCATGTTGTTTGTAATGTCTTCAACCATAAAACGCGATAAATCATGGAGCGAAATCACATTCTACATTCTAAAACATGGCGGCTAAAGTGAACGTTAATGACCGAAGAGTTCCAAATGAGTGGACGACAACTGTTTGGAACACTTCTGTCCGAGACCGATCCCTTTCAATTATCACCCCAGCGTCCAACCATCAGGTCAGTTCTGCTCAAAACCTGAATTGCTCCTTCATTAGTTGGAGAATGGTGTTCATATTTGGTACATATGATGACCAGATGACAACAAATGTTTTGGATGCAGGGTCGGACCCTGAGGTCAGAGGTCGAGGTCGAATTCACAAAAATGAACGTCAAACCCATGATATTCAATATTTTTTAATTTAAAGTATGGAATGGGTTTTGTGATAAAATGTACAGATCTACTCCCCATGGGAGGGGACTTAAGGTCATATGAGGTCAGCATACATTTTTATGTTTCTTTTACACCTAAACTCCTTCTACATCAGTTGAAGATGGGTGTTCATATATGGCACAGTGGTTAGATGAAAAGATGACAACAAAGGTTTAGAATCCAGGTTCTGTCTACTGGGACCAGAAGTCAATGTCAAAAGGTCAAATTTACCAAATCAAAATTCAAAGCCAAAGTTTTCAATAAGTTTCATGAAATTTTGTATACTAGTATGATAATTTGTAATGATATTAAACACATATAATATAAATAATATGGGATAGATTGTGCAATTTTAAGTACGAAACCTCCTCCACAAGGGAACAGACTTATGTTCAGCATATTTGAGATGGGCCCCATCGACTTTGCTCTAGTTAATAAACATTCATAGATCTTTGCATGCATACATATGAACCCCTTTAATACAATCACTTTTATCAAAACCATGTCTATCTACGGTTTGTATACCTATCTACCAATACTGCACACAATCAATTATGTTCATCATGCCATTCATGGCAGCCTTGTTTCCGAAGAAGGGTTTAAGAGCTTTTACTTTTTAGATTCCTTTAATAACACAGAAGATCAGTGAGATCATTAACATGCACTGTTTTGGGTCTCCCTACACAAAGGACCAACAGATTCACATCCCCTAGATGAGAAAGTGATGCCTCTGAGCAAGTCTTCTTCTTCTTCCAGTACTGTGCTGGGTTCCTCTGGAACATCCTCGCACAACGGTGAATATTTACATGAGTGATGGAAAGTTCAAGGTGCAGTTAAAAACAGGATAAAAACATGTTGTACTGGGTCTATGGTGCGGCCATCCGGGTCTTGAAGACCTCAAGGGATGGTGCAGTGATGACCTCGGCCGGCAGGCTGTTCCAGATGCGGATTCCAGCTGGGTAGAAGTACTTGTAGGCACTGATGCTGGTAAAAGGTACTAAGAACCTGTTGGCATGGCCTCTTGTATGGACTCCGGCTGGTATGAGTAGGTGGTTGTTTTGGATATCCACAAGCTGGTTGACGATTCTGTACATCATGACAGCACTGGCTTGTTGGCGACGGGCTTGTAGTAGATCCCAATTCAAGTCCTGTAGCGTGTCTGTCACGCTGCTTGTGCGGCGGTAGTCATTGTGACAGAAGCGTGCTGCTCTTCGTTGGACGTTTTCCAGCTTGTTGATGTTAGATTTCGTATGGGGATCCCAAATAGTGGCTGCATACTCTAGCTGGGGTCTAACTAGCGACTTGTAGCATGTGGCCTTGACGTCCTTCGGGCAAGTTGACAGGTTTCGTCGTAGAAAGGCAGTGGTGTTGTTTGCCTTCTTGGCTGTTGCGTCTATGTGGCTATTCCAAGATAGTGTGCTGTCTATAGTGACGCCCAGGTATTTTGCCTTATTGCTCTGTTGTAGAGTGTGGCAATGGATAGTGTACGTACCAGCGACGACTTTACGTTTGTTGGTGATACGGATCATCTCACATTTGTCGGGGTTCATCTGCCATTCGTGCTCCCATTCCTGTAGTTGGTTAAGGTCATCTTGGAGTGCCGTCGTATCACTGTCCGAGTTGATGGTGTGGTACAGTAGGCAATAAAGTTTGTTTGAAGAAAAAAAACGGGACAGAATCCTACCGGTAATCAAACCCAGGACATCTGCATTGAGAGGCAAACATGCTTACCACTTGACCACCATAACTAAAATTTGAGATAAAGGAGGATATACTGCAGGTGAGAGTATTCATACAGATACATGTCAAGTATGGTTAAAGTGATACATGTCAAGTATGGTTAAAGTTATTTCCACATTTATCTTTTTTATTTTCAGTCGAACACATTAATGATTTACCTTTGAATCATGTTGTTATTTGATAGTTATGAAACATTTATATCCTACAACAGCAACACGTGTCATCAGTTTATAGAAGCTGAGATTGTGGGATCAAAGTTTATAATACTCAGTTTTACGTCGGCTGCTGTCATAAAATTGTTGTACGACACCGGTTGTTGAACATCTCTCGTTTTTCCGACACGCTAACTAGGTATGAGGGGATACATGATAAAAATTAACCCATGAGATATATAAGAATATGATAGATGTCAGAAATGAATGGGAGTGTTGCCTTTATCTCTAACAAAACGTATCTTACCGGGGAAGAAAGATTCTTTGTGTAAAAGTGTAAAATGTACCAGAACACCGTTTTCCATCATTTTCTTTTGACGCTTATTGAAATTTAACGTCAGTAAGCGTCGAGTGATACGGACAAAAAACAACGTTTTTAGCATGTTTTTGTTTGAAAACTTTGAAAATACTATTTAAAGCGTTAATTTGAAAGGTGAGAAAGTTATCAAAACAATTCATTGTTACACTTCCTTCTGAAAGTTTTTTTTAACGTATTCTTTACCTTACTTTCATAAAACTTACATTATTAGTTTAACTTTATTGTAAAACAATGTGGGTGGGGTATACTGTGAGAATATTAAACGCTTCATTAGAACTTGACATCTTTTTCAATATGCAGGTTATAAAGAGAAGCAGGTTATAAAGACAAGCATGAATCGATTACACTGGTTAAACCTATACCAGGGTTTCTTCCAGACTGATATCTGATGGTGCTTGTGACATGCTTAAATGTTCATCATGATTTTGCGACATCCTTGAAAGTCCACGACATGGCTTTAATCACATAGCAATCACTCATTGTTCATCATAAAAACAATCTGTTTAAGTATGTATATTGCTCTGTCTGTGCCTTGAAGAGATTGGCAGGTGTATTATAATGTTGTTAGCCAATCATATTGACAAGCTATCAACTCCACCTCTCGACCCCATTTAACACATACTAGTATAGAGTGGCATATGTTTAGTAATTAGAAAGGAGTGTTTTATTGATATTAATTAATTTTTGTAATTATATCTATCACCCCTAAAACCCTGAGAGGGCAAAAAGGCAAGTATTTGTGCACGCCATTGACTTCGCTCTCATTTGGTTTTGATTTGATTATATGACTAAAGCCAAATAAAATAACACCTGTGTTTACAATAACCCGACCGACTCGCATAAAACAGCGTCAAGGTGCACCTGTTACATTTCAGTACCGGGTATGACAACGGAATTCTCTACGTACAGTTTGTTTTCATTATTTCTGACCATTGACATATTTAAAGTAATAATAGATGGCAGACTGTTACAAAAAACGATCAATTAGATTTGAATAATATTTAGTATTCCTACTTCAATGGAAATGTTCAGTTGCCATAAACCCCCGGTAATGAGTACTGCCTTATAAGGGAAAGTACCGTATTTACTCGATGAGTCCGGACACTCATTAATTCCGGACACCTAATTAATTGAAGGAAATAATAAAACTAGTGTTCGGACATATTAAAAATCAACCTTACTTCAATAGTTTTGATGGTTTTATAAATTCGGACATCGGGAAAAGATGAACTATTCGCCGAAAATGACAGGTTAAAATTACGATCAACGACTTCTTCTAATTGCTGATTGCATCCCGATATTTACCAACAGAAGCAGCAGAATATATGCTTCAATGAATTTAATTGTAACTTGTTTGATGCAATTAAATAAAAAGTTTTTGATCGTGATTTTTTACTGTTATTAACGAGCCATTTTGAAACAATTACATTATTACTGACCCATGTTTATAAACATCCATATAAATTCTGTGTAATCGGTCAGGCGCGTGTTGAAACAATTGTTTACACCAGGTAAAACCATTCCAATGTAGGTGTTACGGGTTGTTTTGGTAGCTAGTGGGCCATTCCATTATCTGGCATTACCAGCAAAACAATACGGACTCGCTCACACAGGTAAAGTGCTATGCGATGTACAGAGATCAAATATTTTTTATTTCATACTATAAGCATGGCATGCCTTATTTTTTAACTTCAATTCGAGGAATAACATGATGGTGCAATTAAATGGACAAAGAACACGACTATTTTATAATTTTAATTGTTTTGTTTTTTTCTTTATTTATTTTCTGCAATACTTTGTATGTTTTTATTTTGTAATAAAATAATCAACATGTTTAAAAATTGCATTGTCTCATTATTCAATAAAGTTTATTGCTACATTTCAAACAAAATATAATAATTTAATATAATAAACTACATGTCATAATTGTTCATTAGTTCATTGTTTACACATTTTTTATTAGTTCACTGTTGTGGATTGAATCGCATATAGCCCAGTATACTATTACACAGTCCGCACTAGCCAGCATTAACTACACGTGACTAGAACCTGACAGTTCCACTATCCGCGTGTAAAGTGTGTCTCGGTGTACTGATTTCATAGGTTTTACAGTTTGCCCAAGCTGAGTACCGTAATTTTAGACAGTTTATAGAATAGCCAATTAATTACCAATAAGTGATAATTAATGGACGGATTTTCGTAATTACCGTAATTACCGTAAACTATGAAGGTGAGATTGCCCCGAACATCACAAGTGAAAATACTTACCGTAGAATGTTAATTTACGGTTCCTCTCAAAATATTCGGACATTGGCAAATATGCGTTAATTTTGGAAAGTTATATTTCCGGACACCAAACAATTTTATTATTTTATCCCGTCCGAACTGATAGAGTAAATACGGTATTTGATTTTCGATACAATAGCATCCGACATACAAAAATAACAATGTTATTTTATTGCTTCCATTTTCCTCTAAATTTACAACACAAGAAACTAGTTTATGTCTTTCACAACTCAATCATATTTATATATATATATTTAATTGTTTTATAGCATAATTACGTACAGGAATGGTTTCAACACAAAGGAGAAAAAATGCAAGTAATGGCGGCTAGCAAACTTTGTTTTAGCATTTAGATTTATGGTACTAAAATGCCTGCTTTGTGTGGCTTTAAATTTTATGAAATCAGGTTAAACTAAAGTCTGTCACTCAAATATGTCTGTATGTCGGTATCTAATAGTTTTCATGCTTAAACTCTTCATTTATAAAAAATATATAAAAAACGGTTGACCTACCGATCCCTTTTAGTTCAACACTGTTACAGTAAACACAGGTATTATTTTATTTGGCCTTAGAAACTCTTTGTTACCATATATGACAGACATGAATTTGTATAGACTAATATACAGACATGGTATGTAACAGCGTGCCAATTTGAACTTCATAATTTCAAGTAATAAAGATAAACAAGCAGAGCAGGAATAATGACTACTGAAACACAATCTGGACAAAAGGGGCAAAAGGGACAAAAAGGGCCTCAGGGTGTTGGTTCCTTGACAGTTGAACAGATTCAAGAGGATCGTATAACACAGGTCAGTACAGTGTTTTTTTCCTTATATAAGTGGTACCGAAAAACAGTACCATTCCCAATGGCAAAACGTATGTTTTTTTCCCAGTTTGAGTGAAAAAAATCCCCTTTTTTGAATATTTCGAGTGAACCTTTATTTAAAGAGAAGAAGTGGGGAACAGTATTCTTTTAGGTGAGGTAATGAAATACTACAAGAGAATGTATACATGGTAATGTGTTTGCAATATTGCTTTTGTTTGATAGTGAAAAATTCCAAAATTAAGGCAAATTGCCATGAATTTTCCCAATTGAATGGGTACCAGTACCATTTCCAAAAGGGTGAAAAAAATTGCTGCAGTATAACAATTTTGCTATGTCAGAAAGGTTGCATATACATTTTGACAGAATATGTAGTTTTTGACATGTTAGGTTCTTCATACAC
>JAWPHD010023794.1:0-21131 GCA_037043455.1 Cyrtodaria siliqua
ATCTTCATAAAGTATTGGAAGAGGTGGTAATCTGGAATGTAACAACAGGATCTATCTTCATAAAGTATTGGACAAGATGGTACAATAGGTACTGTCTTCAGGAATGTAACAACAGGTACTGTCTTCATAAAGTATTGGACGAGATGGTACACCAGGTACTATCTTCATAAAGTACTGGAAGAGGTGGTAATCTGGAATGTAACAACAGGCACTTTCTTCATAAAGTATTGGAATAACTTCATAAAGTATTGGAATCTGGAATGTAACAACAGAACATTGCTGTAGGCAAGCAACAGTTTGATAAATTAGAACACTGCTCATCAGATTTTAATATAATACTAGTAACTGTTTAAGAAAGGAAAGTAATTTTTTTAAACATTTAAGATGAACTACATTAGGACATATGCAAAGTAAGTTAACACCAAAAGTGGTCAGGATGTACATGGAAACCATGTCTTGTTTCCATGTCTTTTCATGGCACTTGCATGTAAATTAACCGATGTGTCATTCAACCTTTCAAACAAAAGTTAAATTGAATTGGGTTTTACGGTGCACCAACACATGAAAGGTTGTATGGCGCCTAACAGGAATGAACATGCCAGGCTCATCCTCCATTTACATCAAGATAAAATATGGAGAATGGGGCTAGAACCTTCTAACTTCAGAACTGCAGAATTGCTGCAAATTCTTCTATCCCGGCAACCACACGGGGAAACAAAGGTCACCATGATGCTTGCGGTAAATGGTGATGTATGTCGAAACATTAACATACTTGTCAAATTGTTTAACGTTAAGTTGAATATGATGTATAAGCACGGAATTAAAAGCTTAACCTCAAAATATTATTTTAGGATCTGCATATAGTGTATTGTATGTACAGAGTGCCAGCTGCCTTACTATGTTTGGTGACTTGTTCCTCGCCATCAAGGGGGTTGATTATACCACCTGTCCCTTCTCCAAATGAAAAATGGTCTATTCTATGTGTGAAGTTGTAATCTACAATGAAACAAAATATCTTTCATTTTACCTATACACTAAAACTGCACATTTTATTTGCAAAAAAGAAAACAACAAATCAAAAACTTTGATGATCAATTTGTTTAAAGATCTTACAATACTATTTATACAATACAGTTTATTTATATAAGTTAAGCAGCTGTTAACGGAGGTCCTACTAACTTAAAACTATTAAGAGAACAGTTGGAAGTATATCATAAAATCTTGCATAATTTATATTCAGTAATAATCTTAAAATGAAGCTATTACATAATGAAACACCTGTTCTTTTATCAATAAACACGCAAAATCTGCTAAAAGCAATAAGAGCTGTCAGAGGCCAGCCCAGGTTGAACATGGCGAATATTTATGATGATTTATAGGAGAAAGGGGACGTGATAAAAGCAGTAAAACCCAAGACAGCAACTACAATTGAATTGTTGTTTAACGGTTAATACTACAATTGAATTGTTGTTTAACGGTTGATACTACAATTGAATTGTTGTTCAACAGTTGATACTACAATTGAATTGTTTAATGGTTGATACTACAATTGAATTGTTGTTTAACGGTTGATACTACAATTGAATTGTTGTTCAACAGTTGATACTACAATTGAATTGTTTAATGGTTGATACTACAATTGAATTGTTGTTTAACGGTTGATACTACAATTGAATTGTTGTTTAACGGTTGATACTACAATTGAATTGTTGTTTAACGGTTGATACTACAATTGAATTTTTGTTCAATGGTTGATACTACAATTGAATTGTTGTTTAACGGTTGATACTACAATTGAACTGTTGTTTAACAGTTGATACTATAATTGAATTGTTGTTTAACG
This sequence comes from Cyrtodaria siliqua, assembly GCA_037043455.1. Classification (NCBI taxonomy): domain Eukaryota; kingdom Metazoa; phylum Mollusca; class Bivalvia; order Adapedonta; family Hiatellidae; genus Cyrtodaria; species Cyrtodaria siliqua. Next base: position 1,844 of record JAWPHD010023794.1, read on the forward strand.
GTTGATACTACAATTGAACTATTGTTTAACGGTTGATACTACAATTGAACTGTTGTTTAATGGTTGATACTACAATTGAACTGTTGTTTAACGGTTGATACTACAATTGAACTATTGTTTAATGGTTGATACTACAATTGAACTGTTGTTTAATGGTTGATACTACAATTGAACTGTTGTTTAACTGTTGATACTACAATTGAACTGTTGTTCAACGGTTGATACTAAAATTGAATTGTTGTTTAACGGTTGATACTACAACTGAACTGTTGTTCAACGGTTATTTCTACAATTGAACTGTTGTTTAACGTTTGATACTACAATTGAACTGTTGTTCAACGGTGGATACTACAATTGAACTGTTGTTTCACGGTTGATACTACAATTGAATTGTTGTTGAACGGTTGATACTACAAGTGAATTGTTGTTTAATGGTTGATACTACAATTGAATTGTTGTTTAACGGCTGATACAATTGAATTGTTGTTTAACGGTTGATACTACAATTGAACTGTTGTTTAACGGTTGATACTACAATTGAACTGTTGTTTAATGGTTGATACTACAATTGAATTGTTGTTCAACGGTTGATACTACAATTGAATTAATGGTTGATACTACAAGTGAATTGTTGTTTAATGGTTGATACTACAATTGAATTGTTGTTTAACGGTTGATACAATTGAATTGTTGTTCAACGGTTGATACTACAATTGAATTGTTGTTCAACGGTTGATACTACCATTGAATTGTTGTTTAACGGTTGATACTACCATTGAATTGTTGTTTAACGGTTGATACTACAATTGAATAGTTGTTTAAAGGTTGATACTACAATTGAATTGTTGTTCAACAGTTGATACTACAATTGAATTGTTGTTTAACAGCTGATACTACAATTGAATTGTTGTTTAACGATTGATACTACAATTGAACTGTTGTTTAACGATTGATACTACAATTGAACTGTTGTTTAACAGTTCATCAACTGGCTATCTTAGGTTATTTAATGCTACTCCAGACAAGAGGGGAGGAATAATACATAGGTGCCCTACCCTTACTTCTGAATATTGCCCCCATGTTTTTAAATGTGCTCTGAGAATGGAATCTAGGAATCGTGCCCTACCCTTACTACTGAATATTGCCCCCATGTTTTTAAATGTGCTCTTAGAATGGAATCTAAGAACTGTGCCCTACCCTTACTACATAATATTGCCCCCATGTTTTTTAATGTGCTCTGAGAATGGAATCTGGGAACCGTGCCCTACCCTTACTACTGAATATTGCCCCCATGTTTTTAAATGTGCTCTGAGAATGGAATCTGGGAACTGTGAATATGTCCTATGGTTCAAGCCACTTGAATGAAGACTAACCATTTTCAAGTTTAAGGACACTTAAATTAAAAAGGTATATGACCGATCCCAATATAAACGTGTCATTAAGAGTGTTGCAGTTCAACTTCAGATATAACAACAACCTGGATGTAAATCATTTTCAAGATTAATTTTAAGTTCACTGTGACCTTGACCTTTGACTACAAACTTAATAGGTCATCATTGGGTGCATTCATTTCAAACTAATTTATTGGTTTTAAATGAATATTTTTTCCATTAGTCATTTCATACTAATTTTTCATGACTTGTTAACTCATAAACTTTTATCAGTCAGCTTGTTATTTAATATCCTCATTTACAAACTGAATCAAACTTACAAATATCAAGACGATAAGAGACTAGGTTAATCTACAGACAGGCACTAGCGATGACAACCAACAGCGATTGCCCAAAATGCCACGAATCACAAATGTCATCGGTGGTTTTCATTATAGGCTACATTGATACCCAATACCCACCCACCACCATTGGCGGCCATATTGGAGGTATGCTCAAAATGAAACATATTGCTTACCATGTTGTCATGCTTATCAAGTAAAGGTAAAGATCTCTTAACCCTTTGTGGTTCTAGATTCAATTACAAACTTTACAATATTTTAGTTTAAGACATGGCTGCCAATGTTTTTTATTACAGGGTTTTTAATTATTATCTCTTGCTAATAATATACTCAGATGCAAAAGAAAGTGGACACTGAATGGTTTTTAGATTTAATTGTATAAAGTTTTTTTAGAATTAAATTGACAAATTCCAAAATGAATATGCCATGTTTGGTACCAAAGTTTGTATCATTCAATTGTCAATATCCTGTTTTTATTTATTTTTCAATAGGTGGAATCATTAAGGAACTGTCGCTTGAGAAAGAGGATAGGGTGTAAAGTAAAATTGTCAAAGTGTCCAGTTTTTTTGCAACTGAGTATATGACCTTTTTGCATGTTGACGTGTTGTAAAGCCTAGCCTCATTCACATTTAGTTTTTTTTTAGACATTGTGGCCATCTTGAAGTGTTTTAAAATCTGGAGTAGTAGTAATAACATGAACCAGTTTACCAATGGATGACATGTTACTGCATAAGCACTTATGGTCACGAGAACTAGCAGTAAGCTTACAGGATGGTTGGTATGTGGCACAATTTCAAAATTTAAACTCTTTTCACCTTTTGCATATACTAGTATATAGATACATCTTTATCTGCATGCATGCCATAGATTACTGTCTGCTCCTACACCATGCAAACAAATGTGCAAGGAAGATAGAATAGACTTACCCTCGGGTTCTACCATACCAGTTATGTGTATGTGACCCTTGGCATGGGGATATGGTCTAGAGAAGAGACAGACAGACAAATAGACATATATAGATATGCCGGCAGATATGCTTAAGTGCAAACAGTTAAAGACGCAAATTATATAGATAGGTGCCAAACTGACTCGCAAAACATTCATGAAAACGGTTCATTAGATATACAAGCTCTACATCTAAGGCGATATCAGGAGAATGGTGCCCTCTGTAACACTGGGAGGTCTATAGATCCTATACGAAATACCGCATTTCCCCTAATAGTAGAATTTTGAAGATCGGTTTTATTATATAACATGGCTTCTGGGAGTGTAATAAAGCCATGACTTATTTCTCGTAATACACTAGTGTATTACAGATGCAAATGAGGACCAAACCACGGTGTTTGAGTACAGTAACACTTGTATTCCCAATTGTTTGCATGGTATATCACACAACACACTTTATCCAACTCGTTTATTAAAATCAATAATACACACTCATGTAAGATCCTCAATTTATTTATTAATGTTTTTTTTTTTTGAAAAGGTGGGCGGGTGCTACTATTAGGGGTGGCGTCTTATTAGGAGAAATACGGTATACAAAAAACATGAGTGGTCAACTATATTCAGCACTGGTTAAACACAAGATGCATTAGTCATACATAGCAATAATGGTTATAAATGCGGAACAAAAGTAGAATATACAGAACCAAAAAATGGCACAAAGAACTAAAAGGATGACTAAAAATATATATGGCAGCAAGACCTGCCTTCAAAATGTTTAAAAAATAACATGCATTTGTGGTATAAAATGTGCATTCCAGTTCACACTACTGTATATTATACTTCTGTCAAAAACTGGAATAATAGGTTTTGGTAAATTTTAAACAATTTGTGCTCCTTATTTGTTTAACCGTGTGCCATTTTAAAAATAAACTATCAAACACAGAGTAAATGCCTGCAGAATAAGTAAACTTTATGGTTTAAGCAATTTGCATGTGAGCAGTAAACTAGTGAAAATCGAAAATAATTTTGGAAAATAAACAAAAGAAAATTAACTGATATATATATATATATATATGTGTATATTTATACTGTATGTCAAGTTATTAACCTGTTATCTGTATTTTTCAGAACAAATCTTTTAGCTATCATATTTCTACTAAGACAACAGCTAGAAGGCAGTCGACTAGTGATAAAGTGTTGATCTTACAGATGCAAGACGTATACAGTACTGGTTTTACCCAGTAGTAAGTGGGTGATCAAATCAACACCAAAGTGATCCCTAAGTCAAGACCCTCTCTGCAAACCAGCTCCACCATTTCTTTTATTATATTTTAGAAGATTTTGCAATGAATTTTCATTTTTAAAATGCAATAAATTACCCTTTTGGCAGAAATGTTATCAAATTCTGCATTGCATCTTGTGAGATGAAGTAATCAAATTTCGGTTTTATGGCTTGGCTCTACACCCCTGTAGAGACCCGAGTGCAACTTCAACAGACATAGAGAACAGTTAGTAAAACTACAATTATGCCACAACATGTCGTGATTAAATCACTTGGAAAGAAATTAACACTTAACCCGCTAAGCATGACTATAATAGCCTTTACGTCCATTGTAAACCCAGACCGGCTCCTGATAATCCATTTTCCCTAAAACACCCCTTTGTCACATAAATGGATCGGTCTTAATTCAAAGAAAGAACAGTCCATTATATATATATGTAGTGGGTTAAAGGTTAAAACAGAAATATCAGAATGAAATTGGGACAGATAATGTATAATACTTCCACTTTACACTAATGAAATTTCCTAGCATGACAATTTCGTATTTGAAAGTGACAATAATGAAAAAAAAAAAAATAGCAGAATTGTATTCATGTAATCAAGAAACAAGATTCTGCTTCATCTCTTGTCTTTCAATTATATCTGTTTGGGAATCATGGCCCTGTTACAAGCATGGCTGGATGGGGACACACTGAACGCTAGAACAGATAATAAAGTACAACATGCCAATCATGAAAACCATACTATTGTGTACACATGCTGTACCAGACACATCATATGCAATATCATGCAATAACCAAGGTCCTTAATAGGATTTTTGCTGTACACACACATTTCATAGACTTCATAAATATGTTTTTTTCCACTATATACACCGGAAAACACTTTCAAAGAGGTCTTAAAAGTGTTGGAACACCAAATGCTAGATGAGGGAGGATGAAATGGCACAACGCATCTCCAAAGCAGGTTCATACATTTTTTATCAAACGTTGCAACACCAAGTAGTTCCCCTTAAAGAGTATTTTAACAGCCTACTGTCGTTTGGTATACTAATATAACAATTATTGACCGCCTGTTGGGATGACGTGAATATTTTCTACCCTCGGCATGTAACATAACCCTCGGACCTTGCCCGTGGGAGAAATTAAATGTCTACGGTAGCAAATTAACTGTATAACATGCATGTAGCAGGTTAGGACAGGCTGCTGCAATTCAAACTTGTTAAACAGCCATTAAACAAATGAGTGGTCATTACGTGGTCCCGCCTTAATTCCATTAAGTTTTGGGATAGCTTATATTAGCAGGATTTATAACGGATGTTTCGATAATATAACGCGCTTAAAAACATTTTTTACTGGAAAAATGTGATATCCTGTTTTAAATTACCTATTAAATGTTTTAATTTTTACAATATGCAAACTTTTTAAGCCGAAATTAAGGTTTTATTTCATACCCCAGCCAACCTGTTTTTCCTTCTTGGAGAAGGGGTTGGATGGGGTATGAAAGTTAATACTCGGACCACGTAATGTGAAAGTGAACTACCGGGTATATATAACTGAAGAACAAGACACAATAGTTTCGCATTTAGCCGCAAAATGTAGAAGATTAACACGTAGCATTCGGTCCTTACCCGAGTCAGACAGAAACGCCTCCAGATGTACATGACCCATATTGAGTCCAAGCTGTGGATAGTGCCTGGTGGAGGTAGAATAGTCATGAAAAATACAGATAACAAATTAAACTTGACTATTAATTTTGGAGACTTAAACATGGATAAGATATATTTTTGAATTGTCTAGAAATCTGCAGCTTGAGCTTTGTAAAGAGAAATTTAGAGATATATGTAAAACAAAACTAATGACAAAGTTATACAAAGTTTGTTAGCTTTTTATATATGTACACATGTAGTATATATTAGTATCCGTACAAGAGTATTAACATGTATTACATATTAATGATTAATAAAGCATCCTCACAGAAAAGCATAGACCATTTCTGTGAAGAAACAATGGGCTAACAAAACACTGCATCACTAAGTCAAGAGTTTTGCCTGTGCAGTAAAGATGATTTCAAAATGTTTCGGTCTCATTACCAGTTCTTCTCACAATGTGTTTAATAGTTTTTAATACGAACCGGGTAGTCTATATGCTATTCTATTTTGAATATCTTAGGGGTTTTGAGACAAATCAAATTTGTATCAGGAGAATTTAAGGAAATACCTTTGGTGGAGATGAACTGGTTTTGGGACAGACCCATCATACAATTGGCAACCAAAATTTACAGTAAGGTATGCCTTGAAATGAAACTATGAGCTAACCAATGAATATACAGACAGGCCTGCTGGGATCCAGCTACAGGTCCCCCTTTTAAACAAACTGTCTACAGCCAAGTTAGTTGAAAAATCCCAATTTTCATAAAACACCTGTATACAGAGAGCACCTGTACATAGAGACGATTCGGTAATAATAAACAGCAAAGGCATTTTAAAGACCAAATACATTTGAATTTGAACTAACATTGTAGTGGCCTATAAGAAGGTTTATTTAGAGGCACTCCTAGAAAGAGGGATAGAGTATACAGACTCTCAGGGGTTTTAATGAGTCAATGCAAGTAAATCAATGTAAATGAGTCAATGTAAATGTAAACGTGTTAACAATAGATCAGTCCGAAATAGATCTATATTAAGAAACTAAAACATATACATAGTTTTTAAAAAAGTCTGACTGACAAGATCTGTCAGAAGAATGTGGCCTCTCAACACTGGTAGGGTCCACACACAGACACCAGCAATCTCTCAAATATACTGATTACATTAAGTTTTGGTCTTAACTAACAGCTGGTCTCCTAAAACAGTGTACATTCTGTATAGTATTTAAAGCTCATAGTCTCCCAGGCATGACCTAGTTATCAAGCTGGACACATCCAATCACTTCTTACCAGAGGGCTGCAGCATCATAGCCAGATGGGCGTGGCCACGAGGTATGATGGGAATAGATCTGTAATGTGACAGCAACCACATGTACACACAAATCAACAATGTTCAGATGTACACACAAATCAACAATGGTAAAAAGGTCATGCAAATCAACAAGAATCATACTCATGTACATATAAATCAAGAAGGATCAAACTCATGGACACATAAATCAAGAAGGATCAAACTCATGTACACATAAATCAAGAAGAATCAAACTCATGTAGACATAAATCAACAATGATCACATGTACACACAAATTAACATTGATCAAACTCATGTACACACAAATCAACAAGGATCACATGTACATACAAATTAACAAGGATCATAATCATGTACACACAAATCAACAATAATCACATGTACACACAAATCAACAATGATCACATGTACACACAAATCAACAATGAACACGTGTACACACGAATCAACAATAATCTCATGTACATACAAAGGATAATCAACAATGATCACATGCACACAAAAATCAGTCAACTGGAACACAACAATGATAGTCGTAACCAAGTTTCATTGAAAGCCAATCAGTGGTTGTGGAGAACTAGTCCTGACAAAAACCTTTAAAGGGCCACAACTCCAACAAAAATCAGTCAACTGGAACATGACAACAATGGGTTCGTTCAGGGTGCTCCCATCGGCAACCACGTTGGTTGCAACGGCCACCGATGGTAACATTTGGTACCAACGAGACCACCGATACTACCTCAGGTGTAGAGTCGCGAGAAGATTGGTTACCAACGTTCTACCTATCGGCAAACGACAGTGACTGATGGTTACCAAGAGTGCTTTCGGTAACCGATGGGAGAACCCTGAACGGACCCAATATGGGCAATTAGGCTTGGTACTGATCATTCCAGCCAAGTTTCATTGAAATCGAGCCAGGAGATGATATGTGCAACTAGGCTTGGTAATGATCATCCCTGCAAAGTTTCGTCAGGAAAAATAGTCCGGACATAGTATGTGTATTAAAACTTTTAAAGGGCCAGATTTCTGCCAAAAATCATTAAACCAGAACACGGTGACTTGGCACTCATCACCCCTACCAAAATTTGTTGAAATTCGCCCAGGAGTTCAGAAGAGACTAGTCTGGATAAAGAGTGTATCAAAACCTTTAAAGGGCTACAACTCCGCAAAAAAGCATTCAACCAGTACATGGGGATGATATGCACCACTAGGCCTGGTATTGATCATCCCTGCAAAGTTTCGTTGAAATCTGGCCAGGGGTTCAGGAAAAATAGTCCAGACAAAGTTTGTGTATTAAAACCTTTAAAGGGCAATTACTCCACCAAAAATCATAGGTGCTAGAGTGTTCACAAGGCAGAAAATGGCATTTTTTTCTCCAAAAACAAGGGCCATAACAGCGCCATAAATGGTCCGATATGGCTGGTTTTCGAACTCGTCCAAGATTTCATTGCTATTAACAATCTGGGCAAATTTGGTAAAGATCAAACAATAAATGAAGATATCAGCCTGTTTACAAGGTAGAAAATGGCATTTTTCTGCAAAACAAGGGCCATAACTCTGGTGTTACTGATCCGATCTGGGTGGTTTTCGACCTGGTCTGAGTAAAGAGCAAGTTTGGTAAAGATCAAATAATAAATGAAGGTGGCAGAGTGTTTACAAGGCAGAATATGGTATTTTATCAGCAAATCAAGGACCATAACTCTGGTGAAACTAATCAGATCTGGTTGGTTTTCTAACTTGTCCGAAATTTCATTGATATTAACAATCTGGCAAAATTTTGTAAAGATAAATAATAAAAGAAGATGCTAGAGTGTTCACAAGGCAGAAAATGGCATTTTCCAGCAAAAACAAGGGCCATAACACCGGTGAAACTAATCCGATCTGGCCTTTATTGATATAAAGACCCTCGCAAAGTTTGGTAAAGATCCGATTAATAATGAAGGCCGTATCGTGATACACCAGTCAAAAATTAACGGACGACGGAAAACCCGTCATCCCATAAGCTTCGGTCAGTAGAGCTAAAAAAACTCAGTTTTTTAAAATCGTGAGTATAATTACTCGTCAACTAGATACTAAAACTAATCTTAACTTTTAAAAATCATGAGTATTAATTTGTATGTATTGTCCTGTGGAACAGTTTATTCCATATTTACACAATGAAAATTGTTTCAAGCATGTGCCTAATATTAAGGTCATACAGTGTTTCTTTTGTTTTTACTTAACTTCCTTTTAATCAGGATAGTTTCTTTTAATAAAATGTATTAATTCACATCCTTTTGAAAGCATGAACTATTTAAAGAAACTGTTTACTCTAAATGAGTTCCTTTTATTCATTCATTTTGAATTTGATGAGTAAATACTCAATGCAGTCTAAATTATCTACAGCTCTGTTTAGATTTTAATCATGTATCAAACTATTGCGCTGACGACTAAGATAGTTTAGCATTTATAAGTTTCAACATTGCGTTTCACAAAATAAACACATATCATTCTTTAAAAGGGTGATTTACACCCAATGCCCCAGAAACAAATTTTATCGTAGCTATATGGAATGGAGTGACGCAGACACATGAATGGAGTGACGCAAGCACATGAATGGAGTGACACATGAATGGAGTGATGCAGACACATGAAGGGCATGATGCAGACACATGAATGGAGTGACGCAGACACATGAATGAAGTGATGCAGACACCTGAAAGGAAGTGACGCACACACATGAATGGAGTGATGCAGACAAATAAATGAAGTGACACAGACACCTGAATGGAGTGTATGTAATAAAGGCTATGTGCTTGCTATACTCACTTTCCAGCAGTGACGTGAAAGTTTCCAGCAACTTTGTTCACTTCCAGTGTACCATGTATTCTACATGCATCTGGCACGCCTGTTACTGGCTCCTCCCTGAATAATATAGAAAATATATTCTCAAATCTTATTTTTTCCTCCCTACACAATATAGCCAAATATACAATCATCCAATCTCATTTGTTGCTCCCTACTCAACATAGCCAAATATACAATCATCAAATCTATATTTTTTCCTCCCTACACAACATAGCCAAATATACAATCAACAAATCTCATATTTTCATCCCTACACAAAATAGCCAAATATACAATCATCAAATCTCATTTGTTTCTCCCTACACAACATAGACAAATATACAATCATCAAATCTTATTTGTTCCTCCCTACACAACATAGCCAAATATACAATCATCAAATCTCATTTGTTTCTCCCTAAACAACATACAATCATCAAATCTCATTTGTTTCTCCCTACACAACAGTCAAATATTGAATTGAATTGAATAACGGTTTTAAGGCGCACCAACACATGAAAAGGTTATATGGCACCTAACAGGCATGAACATGCCATGCTCATCTTCCATGTACATCGAGATAAAATATGAAAAATGGGCCTAGAACCTTCTCACCCTGAACTGCAGAGTTGCTGCAAATTCTATCGTAGAAACTCCATGTACGCTGGAGCCACGTTATTGTTTTTCTGCCACTGCTCTTTTGATGCGAGCGAGATAGCACCTGAAACAATGCAGGGATCATGATGAATACCTTTAATGAACATGAAAAAAAATATGATAAAATGAATTTGGGGGGATTCTACCCCTCTGTTACCCCTCCAAAGGGATCTGCAGTGGCCCTATTCCTTGCCCCCGGGAACCACACGGGGCTAGTCAAATATACAATCATCAAATCTTATTTGTTCCTCCCTACACAACATAGCCAAAATAAACAATCATCAAATCTTATTTGTCCCTCCCTACACAACATAGCCAAATATACAATCATCAAATCTATTTGTTCCTCCCTACATAACATAGCCAAATATACAATCATCAAATCTATATTTAAAAATTAAATATTTACAGAAATCAAGAAATTAGAGAGTGAGGCTAAGTGAGTCAGCATCTGACTAGTACAGACAGATTTACAAATACTAGTAAATTGATTTCATTCAATGGAAACAGCAACTATTTCATTCAATGGAAACAAACAGAAATATGAGCAGAACAATCTAAAATTAATTAAATGAAAAAAGAATACTGTTTATACAGTCAATGGCTTGTAAAAAATAATGTCAAAGTCATATAGGGTACCAGTATGTGGCACTGAGATGTAATTTCCCAGATTCAACTGTGACCCAAGTTTAGTTGATAGTCCATGCCATTCAAAAAAACAGAGCACAATGTAAACTTCTACAACGAGGCAGCGATCATCGTAAACAAACAAATCATATGGTTCTTGACCAAAAAATTTTTGAATCCAGGGAGATCACAGACTCAATCCTCACTGGCGTGACTTGGTTTCTTCTGTTTCCTCGGGTAAGTCAGTCTTTGCTTGATAATTCAATGTGGCAGTTAATGGGGAGATGTGTATATAGGACTCTATCCTCCGAGTATTTTAGAGAACAATAGAAAATCTAACAGATAGTAAGAGAAGAACAGTTATTTCTTGCATACCGGACAAGGATATCCGTCATTTTACCGGGGCTAGATATTTCAATCTCACCCTAGGGTCGAGATAAAATTCACGCGCGCCAACATCCGGTATGCAGGAAAACATGCAAAACGTCAATAGCTGGCGGCGTCAACGCACAACATTTCTCTGATGTGCAAGAAAAAGAAACTATCACGCGTATTCGTTCAGATAGGGAATTCCAACTTGGTATAAGTGTTTTATACCAGGCAGAGCCTCGGTTCCGATAAAAACACGTATACCTCAGGTTGGAATTCCCTATCTTCACCGGATACCCATGAAAGATTCTTATAATCCTTCACCTCTCTCATTGGTGGCTATAATAACCTAAGAGTATGCTGACGAGCCGTTAAATACAATTTTTCGAAAAGACAGACAACTTATATATGAACACTGGGTAAGTAGTGAGCGTGTTTCAGCTAATTTATCATGTCGATCTGCATAATTCTGCCGAGAAACGAGGTGCCTGAGATAAAACCTTATCTCGGTAGTTACGTTCCTATCCCGTCAGGTGCACCACTTTTGATGACGTCAGCACGTCGTTTGAAAACGTCAGGGTATATTTGATGACATCTTGGTATTTTTGAACGGAAAACAATGGGAAGAAAATGGAAAAAAGGTATATTAATCGATTATAACAATCAACATGATAAATAGAATATCATGTCAGTGCCTGTCGTATCCGGTTTACCAGGTTCGGCACGAAAAAAATGAAGCCCTCGTCACAGACTCGGACTTCCATTTTTTTCTCAGCATCACCTGATAAACAGGATATTCTCTATTTACCTTGCTGGCATGCCTATCTTCAGCCCCGGCTGATGTCCAGACAACCACATGAGCTCCTGAATGGCGTGATACTCATCCCGCATGTACTCGTTCACCTGCTTAGTGATGTCATGGTAACGACGTTGTCGCGGAGACAGCTCGTAATGAGTGTTGTCCATCGTCAGACTACCGAATGACTGAGTATCCTGGCCAGTCTGATCCAACACATCAGCACCGATCACTGAAAGAGATAACACACAAATAATTAAAAATATAACACCAAAGCACCATATCGAATTTTGCAAGTTTCATAACGATATCTTGATTAGTATTTAAGATATGCTCTAGAGACTAATTAAAGAAAAAATTAAAATAAGGATAACATTTTATACAGAGAGATAAAGGGTTGATATATTTACTAAATTTCAAAAAGATTCCTTAAATGTTCTTCGACTTGCGAGTTGGAAACAAATGTTTAAGCAAATTCACTAGCTTATTTCCACGGAAATGCAAAAAATATAGATATTTAAAAGTTGTATGTAGCAAAATGCACCAGGATGTCAAGACCTGTGTAAAAAAAAAAATACATGGAAGGAAGAATGGATAAATAAGAATGAATGAATGAATGAATGAATGAATGAATGAATGAATGAATGAATGAAAGTCTTTATTTTAAGAGGGTGACCCAATTAACATTAGCTAATCTTCCTTGGGGCCCTCTGAATAAAACACATATTTATACATACATACAAACACATTAACAATATAATCAGTGATTTAACAAAATAATATCATATAATAATAGAAATCAAAATATATCAGTTCAATGATGGTAAAAGTTAAAGCATTTTCCCTGTAATTAAGATATAAAATAGCAATACACGACACATTCAAATATAGAACATTTAGCATTAGAGATCAAACAGAGGCAGTGGTTTTGAAATTATTTAAACACCAATTTTTTCATTTTTTTATAGTTAAAATGATTAATCTTTTAAACTTTATTTAAAATTAGAAGTACGAGTATGAAAATTATCCCGACTTTATCCACTTGATAAAATTAGAAGTAAAACTGTTTATTGTAGGACAGAGTCTAATATAATCTGGGATACTATTCCATACTTTAGCCCCAGAGTAAGACATGCTTCCTTTAAATAATTCTTTATTTGGTTTCGGTATTAAAACATTTAAATGGTTTGATGACCTTAAGTTTCTGTGATTATTATTATTGTACTGAAACATGTTTTGAATGTAAGACGGAGTGGCATTTTGAAATACCCTATACATAAATTTTGCCTTTTGAAGTAAAATTCTATGTTCAATACTAAGTACATTAATACTCAATAAAGCTTCATTTAGGTTAGTGTATTGCTCACCTAGGATAATATGACATGCCCGCCGCTGTAATCGAATAAGAATTTGAATGTTTGATTTGTTTGTACTTCCCCAAATAATATTACAGAAATCTAAATGTGGTTGTATATATGCCTTATAAAACAGAATCCTATAATGTAATGGCAGAAACAATTTTATTCTTGATAAGAGCCATAAATTTTTGGAAATCTTTTTCCGAACGAAGGTAATGTGATTGTCCCATTTAAGATTTTCATTAATATGAACTCCAAGAATTTTATCCCCTGCTGTTAGCTCTAAATTAACATCTTTATAGTGTAATGATAATTTTTTATTTACCAATTGAGAACGTTTTTGTGGCGTAGTAATTAATAGGACTTTTGTTTTAGCAGCATTTAAAACCATACCATTATCTAAGCACCAGTTACTAACATTATTTAAAGCTCTTTGCAAATTTCTTTCAACTACTGTTTTCGATAAATTTATATCATATATAGTGGTATCGTCTGCATACATATCTACATTAGAATCATTTTCTTGTACATACAACGGCAAGTCATTAATAAATAATAGAAATAATAGTGGTCCTAGAATGGATCCTTGTGGAACTCCACAGGTAGTAATTTGTTTATCTGAAATAACACCATTAACGCTTACCGACTGTGTTCTATTAGTGAGATAAGATTCAAACCATTTAATAGTAACGTTACTGCATTTGTATATTTTTAACTTTTTTAATAGTATATCGTGCGAACATAAGTCAAAAGCTTTTGAAAAATCAAGCATTACAACACCGACAATTTCACCATTATTTAATGACTTCAACCAGTTATCTATCATATGCACAAGAGCAGTTTCACAGCTATGTTTTTTTCTAAATCCGCTTTGTGATTTACATAATAACTTATAATGGTTAAGATAAGTAATAAACGAATCATGTACATGTTTCTCAATTAATTTTGAAAGTGTTGGTAGTATGGATATTGGTCTGTAATTATTTACATCGTTTGCTAGTCCTTTTTTGAATAAAGGGTTTACTTTAGCTGATTTCCATTGATCAAAGGGGATTAATTATTGACTTAAACAGGCAGATTGATATATAAAGGCTAGTAACTTACATTCACATCTCATTGCCACTGTCATATCAACATTGATCTGTATTTTACTGAAAAAAACACAACAAAAAACATGCGATTTCAATATCTGATTGTTCTTCTGTTTCTATATAAAATGGCTTCTTTATCAAATGTGAACAAACCTACTTCTGCACAGAAGCAGAACATCCCAACAGTATTAAAGCCTTATTACGCAGGACGAGTAACTCAGAAACAAATGTTCCTGCACGGACTTGTCCATTTGAGAAAGGAATCAATACACCTTAAACAAATGTTCCAGCCCTGCCTTGTCCATTTGCAAAGGAATCCATACACCTAATGTTCCTGCCCTGCCTTGTCCATTTGCAAAGGAATCACTACACCTAATGTTCCTGCACTGCCTTGTCTATTTGAGAAAGGAATCAATGCACGTAATGTTCCCGCCCTGCCTTGTCCATTTGAGAAAGGACTCAATACACCTAATGTTCCTGCCCTGCCTTGTCCATTTGCAAAGGACTCAATACACCTAATGTTCCTGCCCTGCCTTCTGAGAAAGAATCAATACACCTAATGTTCCTGCCCGGCCATGTCCATTTGCAAAGGAATCAATACACCTAATGCTCCTGCACTGCCGTGTCCATTTGAGAAAGAATCAATACACCTAATGTTCCAGCCCGGCCATGTCCATTTGAGAAAGAATCAATACACCTAATGTTCCTGCCCGGCCATGTCCATTTGCAAAGGAATCAATACACCTAATGCTCCTGCCCTGCCATGTCCATTTGAGAAAGAATCAATACACCTAATGTTCCTGCCCGGCCATGTCCATTTGCAAAGGAATCAATACACCTAATGTTCCTGCCCGGCCATGTCCATTTGCAAAGGAATCAATACACCTAATGCTCCTGCACTGCCGTGTCCATTTGCAAAGGAATCAATACACCTAATGCTCCTGCACTGCCATGTCCATTTGAGAAAGAATCAATACACCTAATGTTCCTGCCCTGCCATGTCCATTTGCAAAGGAATCAATACACCTAATGCTCCTGCACTGCCGTGTCCATTTGAGAAAGAATCAATACACCTAATGTTCCTGCCCTGCCATGTCCATTTGAGAAAGAATCAATACACCTAATGTTCCTGCCCGGCCATGTCCATTTGCAAAGGAATCAATACACCTAATGCTCCTGCACTGCCGTGTCCATTTGAGAAAGAATCAATACACCTAATGTTCCTGCCCTGCCTTGTCCATTTGCAAAGGAATCAATACACCTAATGCTCCTGCACTGCCGTGTCCATTTGAGAAAGAATCAATACACCTAATGTTCCTGCCCGGCCATGTCCATTTGAGAAAGAATCAATACACCTAATGTTCCTGCTCTGCCTTGTCCATTTGCAAAGGAATCAATATACCTGATGTTCCTGCCCTGCCTTGTCCATTTCCGAAATGAATCAATACACCTGGAAGGTGTATCGTTCCAGGTGTATCGATTCCTTTCACAAATGATAAATTAAACGCCTATTGTTAATTTTTATGAGTAGTGACGTCTATTTCATAATTTCTTACCAGTTCTTGAATAGTTTTTAAGTCTTAACCGTCATTACAGACTATATGCAAAATGCATCCCGCATACTTCTGGATTTCTATTATCGACTTAACTGTGATCATACGGATACGCTGTTCCCTAGAGCTCTTACAGGCTCCATTTTGTGTAGCCGTTGATGTCCACAGTGTCCATCCTTCTAAATAATGACCTCATGCCTCATCCACCTCACCAGAATGACATTTTATTTTTTGTTATTTTTTTTTATCATTACTTACCCATCCACCTCTGTGTCTACTTCATAATCAAACTTGAGCTGTGTACTGGTGTAGTAGTTGATTTCGGAGACTACCAGTATGAATATGAACACAAATGTGACTAGAGAAACTGAAATGAGATCAAAGTTCAAGAAATTACTTGAAGTAAATATTTACATTAAAAGTCCAGTAGAACTAGAAAATGGACACATTACCCAGTCTAAGCGGTTTCACTCACATATAACAAACATCAATGAAGTTTGAAAGTATGTCAACATCATTCTCATTGATGTTCTTGTAGGAGGAACAAGTTTCTATTACTGTGCGAGAATACGATAAAAAAATAAGTAGGTCACGGACATTCACACTGACCTACTTATGGTTTGAACTTGTATGTTGCCGTCATGTAGATGTAAATGTGTATCTGTCATATAGATGTGAGTGTGTATGACCCTACTGGTTTATGATTTGTACACACATACACAACTACCAATTTTATTTATCATTTGTACAAGTGAAGTACATCTTATTATTTTACTTACAATTTATTATTAAAAAATATGAATTTGTATTTGAGTATACATGTTGTTTTGTTTACAATAAACACGAGTATAATCAAAACTTCTGATCAAGGCATTTATAATATAAAATTTCAATGATTAATGTGGACATGCCTAAGAAGACATTTGACACATGCAGTTCCCCCCCTCCCCGCTTATAAGTGGTACCGAAAAACAGTACCTTTCCAAATGGTAAAAAGTATGTTTTTTCCCCCAATTGGAGTGTTGTTTTGTTTAAAAATATTTCAGAGGGGAAATTTAAACGTAATAAGAGCACTGCCAACAGTGCAGATGCTCGACTTTGGTGAAATTATAATTGATAAACAAGGTTTCCATCAATTATATACAAGTTTTAACCGAGATTTCCAAGCATAAAAGCGGCCATAATTTTGTTAGAATAAAAGCATAGGCTATACAAGATGCCAAATACCTGTGTGAAGTTTCAATCCATTATGTAAAGTACTTTTGGAGATGTAAACCTACATACAAACTTTAACCAAGTTTTCTAAGTATAAAAGGGGCCATAATTGTTTTTTTAAATATATACAAGAGTTATAGAACCTGGCTCTGTGGTGTTGTGTTATGATTCCCAATGCATGTGTGAAGTTTTAATATATTATGTTAAGTTCTTTGCGAGATACAAGCTTGCATACAAACTTTAACCAAGTTTTCTAAGTATGAAAGGGGCCATAATTCTGTCAAAAAAAGAGCAGAAATTGTGCCACCTGACTCTGTGGTGTCATCTAATGATGCTGAATACATGTGTGAAGTTTCAATCCATTGTGTAAAGTACTTAGCGAGAGACAAATTTACATAAAACTTGAACCAAATTTCTTAGGTACAAAAGGGGCCATAATTGTTTTTTTTAAATATATACAAGAGTTATAGAACCTGGCTCTGTGGTGTTGTGTTATGATTCCCAATGCATCTGTGAAGTTTTAATATATTATGTTAAGTTCTTTGCGAGATACAAGCTTGCATACAAACTTTAACCAAGTTTTCTAAGTATGAAAGGGGTCATAATTCTGTCAAAAAAAGAGCAGAAATTGCGCCACCTGACTCTGTGTCGTCATCTTATGATGCTGAATAAATGTGTGAAGTTTCAATCCATTGTGTAAAGGTCTGGAAGATACAAACTTTCATACAAACTTTAACCAAGCTTACATACAAGTTTTCTAATTATAAAAGGATCCATAATTCTGTCTAAATAAAAGCAAGAGATTGGAAAAGTCAAGCTAAAAAGGGGAAACTACACTTTTAGAGGAGGTGTATGAATTACTACAAGAGAATGTATAAATGGTTTGCAAATTATTTAAGCATACAATACTGCTTTTACATGATAGTGAAAAATTCCCATCTGAAGGCAAAACGGCACAAAATTTCCCAATTGAAAGGGTGAAAAAAATTGCTGACATCAATGACATGTCCAGTCTAAAATTGCCAAATACAATTGTAACATTCAAAAAGCACTGTACAGGTTTAACAACATCTTCATAATAATAAATTACTAGCGACACAATAAATATTGTGTGATATCAGATAAAAAGTACAGAATGTTTCCATCATGCAATGAAGGTATTTTAATAAATACTCACTGCCACCTCCTGAGGCTGTCGTCTGCTTAAAGTTGTCTGGAATCTTTGGGAAAGCATCCAATTCCTTGACAACCTTCAGGGCTCGTGAAGACTGACTTCTACCTGCAACAGCTGCTCGTCTCATCACTAAGGTTACTACTTCTGGAAAAAGATAAACAATGTCACATACAGATGATGGCACTTGGTTTTCATTTATTTCTACAATAAAACTGATTAGCAGACACACGACTTTAAATTGAAAGTCCTCCCTTCAAAACTCAGTTTTTTACCACCATCACATACTTACTTATGGTGGTCTGTGATATTATGCCATCGCAAAATCGCCATGGGTAACAAAGAGGTAGGCAGCAAGCCCCCTAAAGAATGGTAGTTTAAAATTAAAATGACCGAACTATTTAAGATAAAGGATTTATACATAGTACTATGTAAACAAATAACGCATAATTGTGTTTTAGTGCAGTAAAAAAACAAGAGCTGTCGGAGAACAGCGCAGCTCGACTATTCGATTTTTCAGAGAATAATACATTTATAGCTAGTATATACCATCAGAAAACAAGGCTACAACAATGTGGGGTGGGGTGGCGGTGGTGGGTGGAGTGGGTGGAGTGGGGGTGCTGAGGGCAACATATATGTGTAAGAAGCTATGTAAGAATTCACCAAAACAACAGAAAAGTATGGTTACACAAAATAAAAAATATAA
>JAWPHD010023795.1:0-21127 GCA_037043455.1 Cyrtodaria siliqua
CTACTGGTATCTCGGTGACACAGAAGGGAGAAGATACACTCTGTGGAGTATTTCTTATGTCGTGGTGACACAGAATGGTGAGGATGCACACTATGTAGATTACTACTGATCTGATATCTTGGTGACACAGAAGAGAGAAGATATACACTATGTGGAGTACTACCCATAATGCATATATTCCGTTTCTTTGTCACCTCGTCATCAGTAGTACTCCACACAGTGTGTATCTTCTCCCTTCTGTGTCACCCAAACATCAGTAGTACTCCACATAGTGTGCATCCTCTCCATTATGTGTCACCACGACATCAGGAGTACTAAACAAAGTGTATATCTTCTATCTTCTGTGTCACACAGCATCAGTCGTACTCTACATAGTGTATATCTTCTTCCTTCTTTGTCAACCCTACAGCAGGGTCCATCGGTATCTACAACTGACATCAGCCTGCCTATACTGTATCCATGTCTCGGCCTGTTAATACTGTATCCATGTTTCAGCCTACCCATACTGCATCCATGTCTCGGCCTCTTCTCAAAGGCACCATGTGTTTTACGTTTCGTTTTTAGTGGTCCGAATTGTTCAGTGAGTTGGCACGACTTTTGTTTTTGTCGGATTCCTTCCTTCTCCGAGAAATGGACACAGTATGGCAGACCGAGACATGGATACAGTATGGGCTGCACGAGACATGGATATAGAATAGGCACATCGAATCTGAATTATCAACCAAACAGTGCTTAAACAAACATTATCGAGCGCTGTCGGCTTTTATCGCCTTCGTAAATATACACCTCATTCCGCTCTATGTTAATACCTTATAATACCTTTAGAATACACAACAATCTACACATTCGTGCATTAGCTTGAGTAAACAATTAACGTTAATGAAGAGATTGTCTCACTCAAGCTGTAACCTTCATTAACGTTGATCTGAGATACACAAAGTTGAGTGAGACCATGTACAACAACAGGAAGAAATATAAAAAGATTCGGCGGATGTACAAAACGCGCATCCTCAAAATGGTTCATGCATACGTGTGATGTCGATGATGGACTGAAGGGCACAATTCTGCCACAAACTTCGCGATTTGAACAAACAGCGTTAACCCATTTCTTCCTATAAACGTCATCTTTGGTAAACCGAAAGAATCCCTTGGAACCTTTATCGCTCGTATTGTTGCACCCAAACGCAACACAGTGCACCATTTTCCAATAATAATCCAAATACTAATCCAAAATAAGTTGTCATAAACAATAAATAACAAAATTACGATGTATCCGCGGGAAATTACTATGCATAAATGCTGCGGTGACTGCCAGGTCGCAAGGTCAATGACAGAATCTACGTCATCACACAAAGTGCGGGCGGAAACTACCGAATCGTTCCGGACTTTCACGAAGACAAATTTGGTTATAAAATCATCTTTTTCTCCACTACTTATTATTTTTTTGGGTCGGCAACACTTCCTGAGTGTTTTTATTATTCTACTAAATATAAAAAAAAATGGTTTATATTGATTTGTCAGGAGAACTTTAACTTTTCTTCAAACGACTTCTCCTCAGAAACCGCTTGACTAATTTTAACCAAACTTCACACGAATGATCCTCAGATGAATGCTTTTGAGATTTGTTAAAATTAGGTCAGCGCTACATCCAAGATGGCTGCCATTACCATATATAATCGAAACCTTAAAAAATCTTCTTCTCCAGAACCGCTGGACAGATTTCAACAGTTTTTCTTTTAAAATTATCGCCAACGCCTCCAAAGTTTGTATATTGAGGTTTTGCATGTTTTTCTTGTAGACATATAGGAAAAAACTTTAAAAAATCTTCTCTGAGACCACAAGGCACAGAGCTCTCATGGATTACATGTAGCATCAGCTTATGGTCCTCTACTAAGTTTGTTCAAATGGTGACCCTGGGGTCAAATTTGTCCCCGCCCCGGGGGTCACAGTTTTACATAGACTTACATAGGATTTTTTTTTAAAAAATCTTCTTCTCGGAAACTACAACAGCCAGAGGTTTGATATTTTGCATTTGCTATAAGCTTGTGGTCCTCTACCAAGTTTGTTCAAATGGTGACCCGGGGGTCACAGTTTTACATATGTATAGGAGAAAACTGAAACAAATCTTCTTCTCTGGAACCACATGGCACAGAGCTCTCATGTATTACATTTAGAATCAACTTATGGTCTTCTAGTAAGTTTGTTCAAATGGTGACCCTGGGTTCAAATTTGTCCCCGCCCCAAGGGTCACATGTTTTACATAGACATGTATAGGGAAAAACTTAAAAAATCTTCTTTTTTGAAACTGCAAGAGCCAGAGGTTTAATATTTTGCTGCTGGTATAAGCTTATGGTCTTTTACCAATTTTGTTCAATGGTGACCATGGGGTCACATCTGGCTCCACCGCGGGGGTCACAGTTTTGTCAATGAAAGCTCGGTCAAGTTCGAAAACCAGACAGATCGGACCAGTAACAGCGGAGTTATGACCCTTGATTTTGTTAAAAATGCTAATATTTGCATCGTCATAATATAGGGCCTTCATTTTGCCAAACTTTACCAGATTTTCTGACTTTCTTTTTTTATATTATTTTTTAATTTTATAATTTTTTATTTTCTTTATTTTTTTTTTTTTTTTTGAATTTTTTTGAATTTTTTTATTTATTTTTTTGTTTTAATTTTTAATTTTTTTTTTTATTTTTTTTTTTTTTTTTTTATTATTATTTTTTTTTTTGCTCTTTGTTGGACCAGTCGGACCAGTAACAGAGAAGTTATGGCTCTTGATTTAGTTAAAAATGCTATATTTTGCCTTCATTTTTCATCTGATCTTTACCAAACTTTACCAGATTCTTTAGTTATGGCCCTTGATTTAGTTAAAAAGCTGTATTTTGACCAAAACTTTAAAAAAAAACACGCTTCATTGATGTTATAAGAGCCATGTTAGCCAGTAGAGCGTCCACAGGCCCTCTTGGGCCTCTTGTTTATTTTTTTTGCTTTAATTAATTTTTTTAATTTTTTTTTTAATTTTTTTTTTAATTTTCTTATTTCATTAAATTTTTTTGATTTTTTTTTTGGTGTTAACGCCGTATTAGCAGGAAGCATTGCTGTGCCTACTGCATTTTGATTGATTTTAGATGGAGTTACGGCCACCTGAATATTTTTTTTTAATTTCTTGTCGGCGCTACTCCTCCTTAACGCCTTGTTGGATTTCGACGAAACTTGGCAGAAAGCATTGGTAAAGATGTCTAGTTGTGCATATCACGCTTCTATTCCAGTTTGCTGATTTATGACGGAGTTATGGAACTTTGACACTTTTACTTTAAATTTCTTTCGGCGCTACTCCTCCTAAACGGCTTGTTGGATTTCTACAAAATTTGGCAGGAAGCCTCAGTATGATGTCTAGTTGTGCAAAGCATGGTATATCAATGAAATTTTGGACAAGTTCAAAAACCAGCTAGATTTAGTTAGTAACGACAGGTTATGGCCCTTGATTTAATGAAAAATGCTATATTGTATTTTCCTTTGTTAAATCTGTAGTTACTTCATTTTTTATCTGATCTTTACCATATTTGTTTAGAATGTTAATATACCCCCACCCACCCCACCCACACACACACACACACACACACACCTCCCCCTCCCCCCATTTTTATGAAATTTCATTCATAGAAGAAAGTGGGACAAATTAAAAAATGCCCATGCCAGACTAGACAGCAGACTTATTGCCCATGATTACCAGGTGACCGATCTAAGGCCATCCTATCCCTGTTGTTTTTGCAATGTTTTAAAAAAAACGACTGGTCGACAACCCTTGATATAAGAGCCGTTTTAGCCAGTAGAGCATCTACAGGCCCTCTTGGGCCTCTTGTTTTTAATAGAATGGCATTTTGTTTTTAAACAAATGCACTTAAATGTCATCTCCGCAAACGGCAAACTTGATTGTTTTTAGTTACTAAAATGTTTACAAACTTTCATTTAAGCATCATTGACCTTTTTATTTTTAAGTCCAGCCCCCGTTAGGCGAGACATGTGAATCCACGGATTTCTTGTTTATTTATATCCGATGTTTTGTCTAGCCGCGAAAAAAGATGATGCGCTTACAAATCCTTCCATTCATAAATATTGGTTTTAAATTCAAATTAATTATGCGAAATTTATCAGTCATACCGTTTAAAAAGTATGTAAGAATGCTTCTTTGATTCGATGTAATCTCATGTTTCGTCAATCTTTCCTCTAACAAAAGAACGGGTGGCACCGAGTAAATCATGTTTTTACAATCTAAGGGAAATGACTTGTGTTCACTATAATTGCAATTATATCTATAAATATCGGTCGGAAATCGTTAATAATAAATTGATATAATAATCCGTTAATGACCTAATTCATTTTAACAATTTAGGTTTGGCCACCGTCCGTCCTTCCTTCCGTCCGTCTCTCATCTTTTTGTCTGGACTGTAACTTTGTCATGCATCATGGGATTTTAAAATAGCTTGGCACAAATGTTCACCATAATGAGACGGCGTGTCGCGCGCAAGACCCAGGTCCGTAGCCCAAAGTTCAAAGTCACAGTTGGAGGTTAAAGGTCAGGAATACGCTTGTTCGGGCTGTAACTTTGTCATGCATCGTGGGATTTTTAAATAACTTGGCATAAATGTTCATATAATGAGACGGCGTATCGCACGCAAGATCCAGGTCCATAGATCAAAGGTCAAGGTCAAACTTAGAGGTAAAAGGTCAAAAATAGGCTTGTCGGGGCTGCTACTTTGTCATTCATCGTGGGATTTTGAAATAACTTGGCACACATGTTCACCATAATGATATGGCGTGTCGCGCGTAAAACCCGGGTCCGTAGCTCAAAGATCAAGGTCACAGTTGCAGGTTAAATGTTAGAAATACGCTTGTCAGGGCTGTAACTTTGTCGTGCATGGTGGGATTTTGAAATAACTTGGCACAAATGTTCACCATAATGAGACGGCGTGTCGCGAGTAAGACCTAGACCCGTAGCTCAAAGGTCATAGTCACGATACCTTCAGAACACAGGAACACATAGTTTGCAGCTAAACATGGTAATTTATTCAACAGTGCTTGCATGATCATTCACATGGGTACATTCAACCTTTCATATGTGTACATTCAATGATGACTGTCAGGAAAAATCTCTGAAGCTATTGAGTTATTAATAAAATTAGTACATTTAGGTGCTAAAGAGGATTTACCTAGTTTCAAGACTTTGACAGATACTTTGTCTACCCCAGTAGCTTTCTTTACATTAAAAGAGTCAATTACTTTAGAGACAGTTTTCTGATCAGTTTGTTTAAAATAAAAATTATTTGGTTTAAAATCTTGTTCAGCAGTTTTGGTCAAACTAGGGTTGGCATGTACCAAAAGCAAATGGTATGGTTGTGTTTTTCGCTTTGTTCTCTACCAAATTCAAGCTTGTGAAACATGGCCGTAAACACGTATATAAAGAGAGAAATCCGTCGTTTGTAGCAACATCGATATAATAACATCACTGTCTTAATCATTGAAAAATAATTAGCACAATCCGTATACATAACCATTAGGTCACAGAGACAGATGAAATACTACTTTTCATTTTAACTATAGTGTAAATAAACTAGACACAGTGAGACACAGCATTACATATTCCCGCCTTAATTCCAGTAAGCGATAGGAAAGCTTATATTATCAGGATTTTATAACGGATATTTTGACAATAACATACTTTTAAAAACATTTATTTACAGAAAGAAAGCGATAACCTGTTTAAAATTACCTATTTAATATTTTAATTCTATAATTATATGCAAACTTTTTAAGCCGAAATTAGGGTTTTATTTTATACCCCAGCCAACCACGTTTTAGCTTCTGGGCGAAGGGGTTGGATGGGGTATGAAAGTTAATATTCGGACCACGTAATGGTGTGTTTGTGATTCCAGGTGAATCGTGCGACGTTTGAGCAGACGAAATGTAAACAAATGGAGTGTTGACTAGAATTGTAGCTTCAAATCGTCATATTTTAGTGTTAAATGAAATGCACCGTAATAATTAGAGCTGATTACTGGGGTTATATTTACATATATCCAAATTACCTTACACTGATTGAAATTTCATATAAACAAATGTATTCCTCTTGGCAAGTTCGTGTGTCAACAATTAACTGCTTTCGATAAAAGTAGATATAAACGTCGAACCGTTAATATACCATTCAAGGGCCACAGTCAGCCAAAAACACGCATGAAAACAAACAACAGTTTCAAGGATAAATAAAATGCAATGCATACGGAATCACAAGCCTAAAAACGGTTGACAATAGGCTTACCGCCTAGGAACGGTCAGTGACCGAAAATGGCCGCTTGGGGTTAAACCAGATTCTAGATTGCGTCAAACCGCACTATTATCCTATAGCCATCCCAATAAAAGATACAGTGTAAATAAAGTCCCGCCATCTTATAATTATCCACTAACACACTAGACATTAACAAGCAATATTAGTATAAGGCAAAGATGATTATGTAAATATGAAAATAAGAAAGCCACACATCAAGTACTAAATGACTTGGCAGAAGCAAGAGCCACGCGATAATAAACCATTAAGGTCTCGACAAGACAAGATTGGAGATAAACACCAAATGTTATCATCCTCTCAGGACTTAGATATACGTCACGGATCATAGGTCCACGCTATGTCCGGTCATCGTACAGTCAAAAAGGCAAGCATAGTAAATGGGTCAACCACTAAAACTGTAGTCCGTTGCAAAATAATAGGGTCATAACCTCTTTTGATAAATCTAACAAGTTTAATACAGAATTGTAGGCATACCCACTAGACAATGAATACTTTTTGACACGTTTTATCATTTTTATCATTAGATAGGTATAACTAGTTCACCCATTCGCACAAAGTTATCCGCGATTAAGATCACCGAGATAAAGTTGTTTTGAGACTGAATCCTAGATTCCATTTGATAAAATATGATATTACCCTACGGTTATGGTAAAATGGTATTTTTGCGATTCATTACATGCCTTACTATAGATAAGTAACAAGCCTTTATCGTCATATTATATTATCCTTCACGTTGTTTTTGCCTGAGCCAGATGCACTGCACTCTTTATCCTTAAATCAAGTTCTTGCAGCTGTTGTCTGATCTTCTCTACTTTCCTGTCATTACACCGACACAAATGAAACCTTTCTAACCTTCAGTTCTGACTGAACTTTGTCCAAAGTTTCCGCATACCGACTTATGTCGCCTTGTTTTTTCATCAATTTTCGCCAGACATACCAAACATTCGGTTATGAATGTATTTTGAGGAAGGGCCTTTACCATTATCATATATACATCGTTGTTAATCTATTGAAGATTTTGAGTGAAGATGAAAAGTGTCCTTGACAATGTTTAGCCTGGGCCAGATGCATAAGACTGTCAATAAATGAGATACTATAAGGAGCCAGTGCTTCTCGCATTTCCGCTGCCTTTCCAAACATTATTGACGCTTCGTCATACTTTCTTTCTGACATAAATACATTTCCCCGAGTATCATAAATAACTGCTAGTGCATAGTTTGGTGTTATAGTTTGCTCATTTAAGAGAGCCATTGACTCATTTAGCATCCAGTGTAACTGTTAGCAAGATTGCTGAGGTAGAAAGTTAAAGTCGTAGGTGGAAACTTGCCCTTTCTTTTCATCTCAAGTCCTTGTAAGTAGTATTCAAGGGCTTTTTCGGGTTTACCTTTTTGATCGTATAAAACTCCAATATTGTTTAATGTAGCCCCAACCAAAGGGTGATCTATGCCGTAGATTTCCTTGCGAAGTTCTAAAGATGTAAAATGGTATTTCTCTGCCTGCTCAAAGTTCCCTGGAAGCGAAATCAAACTTATAAAGAATGTGGTCGAAAGCTGTTTCTATCTATATGAAACATATATTTTTAACGTATGCTAAATAAGTCGAACCCCACAGCGCCTTTTTGCCACCGACCGTTCCATGGAAGTAGTCTTATTCTCAACCCGTTTTTGATTGGGATGTCATGTCCTGTTTTTATTCATTGTTTTAGTTATTGTTTGATGCTCTGCGTACTTGTGGTTGACTGTGTTCCTTGAATGCTATACTTTCTGTCGACTGTATATTTACTTTTATTTTGAACGGTTAAACAATTTATTTAACGAGGCAACGTGACTTTATGCTTAGCCAGAAAAAAAACTTGTTATTTTGCATTTCGTTAATTTGAAGTACTGCTTTCACTCGGAATTGTAGTCATATACGAAATGTGTTTTTGTTCTGGACGAAGAAAATGTATTTTATTTCATTTAGTGGTCATTAATGTATCTATATTCGACTTAAACATAACATTGACGCGTTTGAATGATATAGTAATTGTTTAATAACTGTTGTCAATATCATTATGCCGTACCTATCAATGTATCAGTTATTCCCACGCTGTTAAACGACTGCAAAGGCAAGTAGTTGGGCTTCTTTTAGTGAGTATGTAAATGAAATGTCCATTGATTGCTTGACGTATCTGAAACAGAATGAAGTTATCTATAATGTAGTTACTTAAACCTATACAATGTCAAATTACGTCCATTACCTTCTACTGACGATTTCTCAGAGATATTATAGTAATATGTGATTTGTTTGTTATCCAGATTGATGACTGTGCTTCTTGCCAGATCGGTAGCTGATAATAGTTTTTCTGCATTGATTCCTTTATGATTATTGCTACTCCGGTTTCTGACATATGGTCACAGGCTGGGGGAAATCTACGTATGAACGAAGTTGCATATACATGTAGTTAAAGGGAGTACATCAGGATTTTTCTAGAAATATCTTTAATTATAAAAATGTTCCAATTCATGATAAAACACTTATATCCATCAAAATATGATGTTCGAATCATATTGTTAAGGTTTAAACTTCGAATACACCATATAGCTAGGACGGAATCGGGCATACAATGCTGAAATTAACCCTGGTGCGTAACATAGGATAGCACATATTACTGTACAGAATGAATTTCCTTGTAACTAAGGGATCATTTGTAGGATCATTCATTATGTTAAGGCGCTTTAAATTAGAAGATATCATTATTTGTCAATTTTAAGTCGGACCCCTAGACCCCTTTGAAAAGCCTGATGTACTCCCTTTAATTACTTCAAATCGAAACAAATAAATAAATGTAACCAGTCAATTAACTGAAACGAGTTCAAATATTGAGTATATAATAAAGTGGCTGTATTTTTATACGGCAAATCCCTCTTCTTATCCTTCAATTCGCCTCCTTCATGGTCAGGATGTTAAAGACGTTTTAAATTGCTTCGCCTCTAACCGCTGCTGGTTCAAATCCCATTGCGAGCTCCTCGACTTGTAAGTGAGAAAGAGTCGATTATTAAGAATGTAAGGAGGTATACAGTACTGGTTCTACCGAAGAAACAGTGAGTAGTGCATGCGTGCGTGCGTATGTACGTGCATGTGATTGAACGTCGATGTAAACAACATTGCAGGTGTCTAGTTGAAGCAATGTGCTGAATGCTCCACTTTATAGTGATGCAAAATTGGTATACCGTGAGCACGCCATATAAATGTAACATGATTTCATTTCCCACCTAGTCACATGATATCCAGTTCTAGAACGACTATATATGATGAACTTCAAGCAAGACAACTACCATTTATTTATATGATATGGTTTGACCCAGTCGGAGTTATAACCCACTACCTCCCGCATGCGATACAGACGCTCTAGCACTATGTCACTACTTTAGGTGCATAGCAAAGAATGTTAACTTGTTTGTATTTAACATGTGATTTTAAACTGTTCAACACCAAGCTGGTGCCTTTGCGTAGGCACCTACACATTCGAGGCTCATGCTCTCATGGATTGAATGTGTATAATATTAATCTTTTCGCTTACCCAATAGCTTCCACATTCCGATCTTGTTTGAGTAAGTTCCATCCCATCAGTTGGTACGCTGTTGCCAATTGTAGTGCATGCTCTTGTTTTTTTCTAGTATCCGCAGAGCTGCCGCATGTTTCTCAGCACCTCGAGGCAAATCTCCCTGAAAAGTCAAGATATCAGCAAAGCTGGTCTCACCATCACTGGCATTTTTTATAGTATAGGAAAACGTATTCGACATTCGTTTTCCAAAGATTCGAAGTATAGATTGCCTTCTATTATTGGCGTTGATACATGTCGTACTCAGATCGACAATTCATTGGGCATAAAATGGTGTTGAAGAAAATATGCGGACTTAAAGGAAATGTAGCGACACAGCCAAACATTTTTATTATTGGGAGTTCTGAAAAACTTGAACAAGGGTGAAAGAATTATCAAAATCGGATGATAATGAAAGAAGATATGATCATTTGAAGTTTCTGTTGAAACGAATATGGAAAAGGCCATTTTGAGAGCTATGACATCACGGTTCTAAATTACCATATATGGAATATTTATAAATATGAAAATTTACTGATATATAGGGGAAAATGACAGCAGCTGTATGAAAGATATGTAATACTTAATGGCAAAAATGCGTTACATGATTAGTAGAAAATACATTCGTTTACAATGATTTTCTTTGTTTTAAATGATATTTATCAATATTCCATATATGGTACTATGGAACTATGATGTCAGAGCTGTAAAAATAACGGCTCCCATATTCGTTTTAGAACAACCATTAAATAGTTATATCTTTTTTGATTATCATCCAATTTTGATAATTCTTTCACCATTTCCCAGGTTTTTCAGAACTCTCAATAATATATCTTGTTTGGCCGTGTCGCTACATTCCATTTAAATATCCTCCCTCTGCTTTGAAATTTAGAAATGTTAATTCTTAGAATTAAGTCATATACACATAAATGATTAAACAGCAAATTTCTAATTTACTTCACCCGAAACCTAACATTATTCAGATGCTTGTATGCGAAGCGTTTTATTATTAATATTCCATTTTTCCTTTTGCTTGTTTTCCGTCTTTAAACGGCATGCATAAACAGCATATAGAAATGCGGAGCACACATTATTTCAGAATAGTCACTTGAACACATACATCAATTAGACGTTTACTAAAACATTTGGATAGCAAAACATTTCAGAATGATCCAAAGTATTGTATCCAAGTGATCAATTATTAACATTTATATCCGTCTTTAAGGCGAGGTCGTTTTAAGCGGCCTACAGAAGATTGGAGCGCAACTTATCTTGGAATTTTTACTTGGAGGCGACAATGTCAATAACACATTTATGTAATTGATTAAAATGCAAACATATTTTAAATACTGAATGAGTATTTTTTTCAACATGCTTCATTATTTAAATTCATTTTTATATATCTTGCTCATTTTAAGGCATTAAGGCGAGTGTCATTTTCAAACAGCATATGGAAAAAAATGTGAAGCAAAAATTATTACTTATTATTATTATTGCTACAAAAGAAATATAAAAAGATTGGACAGGGAAAGTAGCATTCAAGGAGGACAGTCAACCACAAAACACAGAAACAAACACGCAAACAGACAAACAAGAAGGCAAAAGTAATAGTAAATGCAAACGACATCACAAACACAAAAGGGTTGACAATATGGCTACCGCCTTGGAATGGTCAATGGCAAAGTAGGCCACTGGGTGTTTAAACCGGTTCTAGGGCGCACCAAACCTCACACTTACCCTACTGTCATCCCATTAAAACAGGACAGTGTAAATAAAAAATCCCCGCCATGATATAATCTCTAACCAACAAGGCAGCATCAATAGACAATATAAGTAAAACACAAATACGCTCGTGTAAATATAATACAAAAAAACAATAGCCTAGAAAGCCACAATGAAGGTACTCAGTGACTTGACAGAAGCCAGAGCAACAAGAGAATAAACCATTAAGGGCACGACAAGAAGATGATCAAAAAGCATACGCCACCGTCCCAATGGGCTTTAGGTAGGCGTCATCATAGGGTACACAGTCTGTCTGGTCATCGTACAATTAAAGAGGAAAGCATAGTGGCGAACTGTAAAAGGGTCCACCATCAAGCATGCAGTACGTTGCAAAATGATAGGGTCATACCCTCTTTTGATAAACTTTTTAACAAGTTTAACAAAGATAGTATAAAAGTGATCATGACCAAGAATCTTACGAAGTTTATAAATCACATCACCATAGAAGTCAGGTTTTACGGAAACTTTGGAGGTATCGCCTTGGAATTTTCGACCTTGTGTGCACATTCCAAAAGTACCTTACGGTAGTGGACCAGGCCCTCTACAACGCCTACAAGGTGTAGACCCTTTGTTTAGGGTCTAAGTGGGGTCTACCGGTGGTCTAATTTGTGTTTTCACTGCTAGAAAAGGCGTGTTTACGTAAAATTTGGAGGTACCACCTTGGAATTTTCGATCCAGTGCGAAACGGTAGTGGTTTGAACCCTTTACAAAACTAGTAGACCCATTGCTTTGGGTCTAAGTGGGTCTACCGGGGGTCAAATTTGCGGTTCCCTGCTACAAAAGGCTATTTTACGCAAACTTTGGAGGTACCGTCTTGTAACTTTCGACCTTGTGCGCAAAAACCAAAAGTGCCAAACGGCAGTCCGCCGTGCACTCTACAACGCCTTCTAGGTGTAGACCCATTTCTTTGTGTCTAAGTAGGGTCTACCGGCGGGTCTAATTTGAGTTTTCACTCCTACATAAGGCGAGTTTACGAAAACTTTGTCTTAGAATGTTCGACCTTGTGCGCTCAACCAAAAGTGCCAAACGGTAGTGGGCCGGACCTTCTACAACGCCTACTAGGGGTAGACCCATTGTTTAGGGTCTAAGTAGGGTCTACCGGGGTCTGATTTGTGTTTCCACTAATACAAAAGGCATTTTCCGCGAGCTTTGGAGGTACGCCCTGGAATTTTTGACCTTGTGCGAACACGCGAAGTGATAAACGGATGCGGACCTGGCCCTCTACTACGCCTTCTATGTCCCATTGCTTTGGGTCTACGTGGGGTCTACCGGGGGTCTAATATGCGTTTTCTCTGCTACAAAGGGCGATTTTACGCACACGTTGGACGTACCCGCTTGGAATTTTCTACTTTTTGCACATAGCTTGGTGTGTACGTGGGTCTACCGTGGTTCACTGCTATACTGTTGCACTGCTGGCAGTATTAATGCTGTACTGCTATACTGGTGGCAGTTCTACTGCTGCACTACTTTACTGCTAACTTCACGCACATGAATTTTATTGTTATAAGTGTATGTACCCCGTCTATAACGTCAGGCCAGGTGACAGCGGTTTCTCCAAAATAAAAACCTGTTCATCAACTGTTTGTATTGTCAATAGTTCCGACCTAATTTTGAAGATTCGAACGACCTTAAAGCTACATGTACAGTGTCTCTATATCAATATATTTCTTCTTTGTAGACTTGTCCTTATGTGTAACGTCATGTTCACCAGCTCATGTCGAAATTGTGTAATTAAGCGAGCAAATATAAGATTATGATTTACAGAAAATAAAAAGCCTATTCCGGGACTCGAACACACGACCTTCTGATTTCAAATCAGGTGCTCTATCCACTGAGCTATAAAGCTTCTTGAGAAAATGGTATACAAACTACCATTTATTATGAGGCAAAATAACTTAACATATTTGAACGCAGCTCAAGATAAATCCATAAATATATAGACCATCTTGTCTGACGTCGGCCCTAGTTATTACATAATGCATATTTAGTGTTAATAATGCTAGAACATACCAATGAATAGCCGTGGTCTAGTGGTTAAACGTAAGTCCATCAAAACTTAAAAACGTAACGGCTGTGGTCCAAATCCCGTTCCAGGCAAGTACTTTTTTTATCACATATATTCTGAAGCCGTATATTTATCGATGTTACCTGTACGAAAGCTAAATAAAAATGTGATATTATACGCATCGATTTCTGCCTTATATACCAGCTATTGGGGGTGTTCGTCGATTTGAAACTACTTCACACGTGACTCATTCATATTCTTCAGTTATTACCAGTTAAAATAAAGACTCTGTAGCTTTAAGCAACTGGTGCGTGTAATCGGTCAAAAGTACATGTAATACGATTAACACAATATGTTTGGGTACAGTAGAACGTCCTGGTTAAACATCTAAAATATATATACAGGGAAAGAGAGTTTATTCCGAAAAGAATGTATACATCAAAATACAATTATTGGAGGTTCTTTAAGTTAAGTTTCAAGTTAATTTCAGGACAAGTTTTAGTTTACATAGTTGAAATAAGTTGACATGCTTTGTATTTTTAATACGAACCTCGGCAAAATGCCGTAATATATGTACACGTACCTTTACTTGCTATGTGATGAAGGTCCACGCAGAAAATAAATTACCCTTAACGGAACGCAAAGAAAGAATTATCTTTGTCAATGAGTTAAGTTTTAAGTACCTTGTCGGAAATATGTCGCTGGCCGTATTTAAAAAGAACCTCGCATAATGCCGGAATATTAAATGAGGTCTAGTTCTTGACGCCATTGTATATACTAGACGCCAATGTATATACTAGACGCCATTGTATATACTAGACGCCATTGTATATATTGTATATACTAGACGCCATTGTATATACTAGACGCCATTGTATATACTAGACGAAATGTAAGTCACTTCATACGGCTATAAACAAACAATAAAATTCTTACAAGCGAAAGTATATGAATCAGTTTTCTTTGATACTATTAACATGATGAAATCGCCTGAGAATTATCTTCGCTCAAAATATTTAAAAAAATATGTTAAGAAAACTGACATTTGTTATATTTGATATTATTGAGTTGGTTAATTTTGAAAACAAACCTGAGTTTATTTCCTTGGTACCATTGTATATTTGTAAAAGAAGGGGTAAGCAAGACAAATGGATCAAAGCTAATAACGTAAACAACCAACCTTTTAGTTCAGGAGAATCTTTAATTTGGTCCATACGTATATAAACAATGTAAGCATGACATTTGTACATTTTGATAAATGGTGTTGGGGAAGCAAATAACTCCATGTCCACCGCCGTATGCATGCCATCTTCGGGATGGTTAAAATTGTGTACTATTGATTTTATGAATATTGAGTTCTGCTCAACCCGGGGCTAGAGGGCGTGAGCGGTAGCTAGCATATTTCACTACCGCTCATGAACAGTCTCAATCAAACCGAGACTGCAATATTTCGTATGTGTCGTGCTCGGCCGTTTCCAAAGGTCCATTATCATACTCTTAATATAATTATATAATTGTATAACAAAGAAAAATAGTAGATCATGTTATTGCGATCATGCAGCTATAAACAATACGAGATTCTTATGTTTGGTGGGGAATCAACATGCATTTTACAAGAGTTCACATGCATAAAATAATTAATTTAAAAACCTCCAATAATTAACTAATTTTGACATTATTGAGTTTTAAGTTACTACTTGATATATCGCTAGGGTTTTCTTTGAAGGAATCTCACTCTAATACCGGATAATATGAAATGAAAGCAATGTCAATTAAAAAATATATATTATTTTAATAAAACTCTGAGATTTTGAAGTTGAATGTATTTAGCACACAAGCCCTTAAATATTAAAATTATTTCTTGAACAAATGTGTCGTACTTATTCATCCCCATGTGAGATCTTTATCGCGTAGCGTTATGAATTTTAATAATGAGTTGCGGGGTTATAGACATGTACAATATAATCTATTTATAGATTTCTAAAAATACAACAGGCCGTAAACATTTGATTAAACAGTACATGTACAAATAATATTAAAATAATATAACAGATTAACCTAATAAACTTAATCTTCGAATAAATAAATTCTAATATAAAAGATATCAACGATATTATTTTTTTAAATTATGTTACAATTTAGAATTCCAAATCATTTATTTGTTTCGGCCGGAAATACTTTGTAAACCGTCAATAGGACCACTATGCTTAAATTAGTACACTTTCTATATCGTGTTCCATGTCATTAAGGCGAGCATCTTTAAGGCAAGGAAAATATTTTTTGTTATTTTTCAAAAAGACAGACATCTTAAAGAAAAATAAGATCTACTAAGCTAATTTATTAACGGCAAGGATTATATATGACAAGTATCATCAAAATCGGACTGTTAATTAAAGACTTAGAAAACCTTCTCTTAATACCATGTTTGAAGCACATCGTCCAAAGCACGCTAACATAAGATTTTGAGAATCTAAACTCTATAGACACGTTATATTTTACCTTCCAGGCCAAAGTCCAAAACAGGAGCGTTGAATTAAGAGTGAACTCAAAGTTCATTTTACGCAAATTCCATTATGGCTATTTTAAGATCACGTGAATAAAATATATACTTTTAATCGGCGCATAAACATTATTATATGACCTGAACATTAGGACAGAGTTTTAATAAACGGTTTTGTAGTGTAATTTTGCCGTTATGTGGCGGGTTAGTTCCTTTAATGGTAATTTACATCACATTTCTTTGGTAATTGTTGTACATATTTTGTTGAGTGTTACAGTTTACACATTTTGCAACACAATAGTGCGAATGATCGGCGTTTAATTATAGTATTTAGAAACCAGGCCTTGAATTCACCAACAAGTCTTGAGAATATTCTTAGACTTAAGCCCAAGTATGCATATTGCAATCACTAACATTTCTATAAGTTTAAAGTACAGATGTTCATAACAAGCTTCTATGTATACATATGATAAATACTAATAAGTAGCTATTTCATACGAGTGTTTATTTTTGAAGATCATGGACATATTTGAGAGCGAAATTTGAGTACTTGAACTCAAATCTAAAAATAGTTTGAAGAATGGTTGGTGAATTCTAGGCCTGAACTTTCTTTATCATGGTTCATTTTTATCGGTGGAATGAACAGATTGTTTCATTCAGTAGCAATATTCCGAGAGTGCTCGAGTACGAATTACTATTGAATCACGCTCAAATTCTGTAAACTGTTCAATGCAATCAGTAAATCCCTTATGGTACGGCACTGGATGGCTAACTATGGAGCGTAGAAGTTCTGCATTATAATTGGTTATGTCTTTAAAATGTGACGCATAAACACTATCTTTATCGGTCTGATGAACAGCAAGTACAGTTTTAGTAACGTCGACTACGACTTGTTTCTTATCTCTTGCATTGGCTATTAACCAATTGTCATAGGCGACTGCACCCACGATAACTTCAGGTATATCACTCCACGGATACTCTTTATTGGTAATGAAGTAATCTTCAGCCGATGTTTGAAATAGTTCACCCCTTTTTGATGCCACTTTGGTTAAATTACGTCTTGGAAAAACTTCGTCTTGTGTGAGATTGTTGACGTTCCATCGACGCCCAGTTACCATTAAATGTTTGGAGTCTCTATTTTGTAATAGATATTGCAATGATGACATGGTATTTAGCAAGTTATCAGTAAAAAGAATGTCAGAATTAGCATATCCGAAAAATTCGGAATTAAATGTCGCTATCGCGTCTATATACATGTGTTTAAGAATTGGCATACCATTGCTGGCGTTCTTTGGGATGTTGCGCACCTGCCAACCACATGATTTCACATGTTCGGCAACATTGTTATCATTCGTGAACAAAACAGGGTTCAAAACCGGCTTAAAACTGGCCCAGTTTGCGACAGTGAAGTTATGTGTCTTGAAATTCTGGGGATGTCCTTTCCATGTTGTAAATAATGTTAGTAGTGCTTCTGGATTTGTGTTAATGGGATGTTTTTTAATGTCATCACTGATGTCCTTTTTAGACAGGCTGTTAAAAATATCTTTCATATATCTCGAAAAATTTGCAGTATCAACACTCGCAATATCATGCAATGTCAAATTCAAGTTGAGGTTTATATGAATATGTTCAGGTATTTTATCAAAAGCTGAATCTGCGTTATTTTTCACATTATCTGAATGCTGACTAATATCTCCATGGTAACCACCAATTTTTGTTTGGTGAATATTTTCAGATACATCGTTCTCTTTCATAACAACTTTGAGAACTGCCCAACTGTTTCTATGATCGTAGATGTACAAATAAACACAGGAGCACATTATTAAGGCAACAACGAAGAAAGGAAATCCAAGTCGCTGCAGTTTTACCAGCATGCTGCACACAGCTTTCCTAAAAGTAGAGAAGAAACAAATCTGAATTAAACAACAAATGAGTAAATATTACATGATCCATTAATTATGATATTGGAAACACATTGTATTGGGATATATGCACTTGTTCTTTCGTGGATATATATTAAATGAGTTGATGCACTATTTTCAATCAGCATTTGTTTAAAAGGGCTCTGAAAACTTCAAAAGATCTGAAAGAATTATCAAAATGCCATGAAAAAAAAGGAGATATGACCTATTGAAAATGTGAAAAGGTCATAAATGGAGGCGGCCATCTTGGAACGATGACGTCATCGCGCCGTTTTACCATATATGGCACATTGACAAAATACGTTTTAAAGCAAAAGAAAATCACTGAAAATCGATTTAAAATAAATATACAGATGTAAAATGTATAAATTGTTCTTGGGTTAAGTTAGGGTTAGGGTTATTTTTCATTTGCAGTGATTTTCTTTGTTTTAAAAGACATTTTGTCAATATGCCATATATAATAAAAAGGCGCGATGACGTCATCGTTTCAAAATGGCCGCCTCTATTTATGTTTCTTTGCAAAACTTTTCAATAGTTCATATCTACTTTATTTTTCATGGCATTTTGATAATTCTTTCAGCTTTTTTTCAAGTTTTTCATGATCCATTAATTATAATAGTGGAAACACATTGTATTGGGATATATGCACTTGTTCTTTCGAGGATATATATTAAATGGGTATATGCACTATTTTCAATTAGCATTTGTTTAAAAGGGCTCTGAAAAACTTCAAAACATTTGAAAGAATTATCAAAATGCCATGAAAAATAAAGAAAATATGACCTATTGAAAATTTGAAAAGAACATAAATGGAGGCGGCCATCTTGGAACGATGACGTCATCGCGCCTTTTTACCATATATTGCACAAAAATCACTGAAAATCGATTTAAAATAAATATCCAGATGTAAAACGTATAAACTGTTCTTGGGTTAGGGTTATGGTTAGGGTTATTTTTCATTTGCAGTGATTTTCTTTGCTTTAAAATACATTTTGTCAATGTGCCATATATGGTAAAAAGGCGCGATGACGTCATCGTTCCAAAATGGCCGCCTCTATTTATGTTTCTTTGCAAAACTTTTCAATAGTTCATATCTACTTTGTTTTTCATGGCATTTTGATAATTCTTTCAGCTTTTTTTCAAGTTTTTCAGAGCCGTTTAACATAACCTTTTTTGAAAATAGTACATCAACACCTTTAATACGCGGAAGAACTCGTACATAAATTCTAATACAAATCTAATAACCTATAAAGATGTCGCAAAACATTGCATAAAAGATCACATTCATATATATATATGGACAATTAGTCCAATGATGTATTATACATATTGACCAGGTGTACACACATGACATGTAAACACACGTACCTCAGCTATCTTCAGATTCGATATTTTAAAATTCAGTGGGTATTCCTAATTTGTATTCGAACTTTTCCACATATATTTAAAGTCACGTCCGAATCAATTTGTCTTAAATCGATGCGTCCACCAACAAAACAATATCAACTCTTGTTAACCTCGCTCTGCATTAAATTCACAACGATAAAGGATTACACAAAGGACATATGTTATCAATAAAAAAATGAATCAATCAAACCGAGACTGCAATATTTTGTATGTGTCGTGTTCGGCCGTTTCTAAAGGTCCATTATCATACTCTTTTATTATTTTAAGTAAAATATGCACATAATTATAAGCATATACGAACATAAACATGGTCCATCGCATCTTACCATCGACCATCGCATCTTACCATCGACTATCCATCTTACCATCGTATCTTACTGTCGACCATCGCA
Organism: Cyrtodaria siliqua; assembly: GCA_037043455.1. NCBI lineage: Eukaryota > Metazoa > Mollusca > Bivalvia > Adapedonta > Hiatellidae > Cyrtodaria > Cyrtodaria siliqua. Next base: position 19,938 of record JAWPHD010023795.1, read on the forward strand.
TCTTACCATCGATCATCGCATCTTACCATCGTATCTTACCATCGACCATCGACCATCGACCATCGCATCTTAACAGCACTTAACAATATGATTGTTTTCCCATTCAGCTGCATGTACAATGTTCAGCTTCATGCATGTTTCATTAATGCACACGTATGTATATTTTAAAGCAGCTATCCCGCTAAACAACAACCAACGTTTACATAATATATATACCGTTTCTAAACCCACTGACGACGAGGTATGTATATACCTTAAGTATTTTGAGAATCCAAACAATATAAACGGGTTTAACCAGCCAGGCCAAACCCGATACTGGATCGTTGAATTAAAGAGTTACCAACTCATAATTCATTTTACGCATATTCAGTCACGGGTATAATTAAAACCCGTGAATAAACCTTTACTTTTAATCGACACATATACATTATGACCTGGATAGAGTTGTGATGCCTGGTTTTGTAGCGTAGCTTTGTGCCGTCATTTGGCGGGTTAGTTTCTATAAAGCTTGTTTTCCTAATGTTGTCATTAAAACCTTTTGAATATCTCCAAATGTAGATGTGCACACTTTCTTTTTTGATTCAGTATATTTACACACGTACTTACCTAGCTGATTTATACATGTCCTCAGTTAAAGAAGATTTCACTGGGGGGAAACTACACGCACGAATCCATCCCTGGCTTCAGGAAATATTCCTACAAAAGTGAAAAATACACGTTACATAAACATAAAAGAAAGCTGCATATAATTATATATAACAACCACGTTATTTTTATATTTCATAAATTGCACTAATTTGAGACAAGTTTCTCATTGTCGAACACTTCCATGACAAGAGGCATGTTGCGTGTCTTTAGCAATCTTTGTCAACAACTGCATGGTACTTAAATCCAGATCAATATGTATCAAAACACTTTCTCCAAAATATGTGTTTTTTTCCGACCACATGACGTAGGTAAAATACTGTTATATATCCAACATGGGCAATTCAGACATGTCCAACAGGGGCAACTCAGACAATGAATGAGTATTGCACAACGTTTTTGTTGACCTATGTTTACATCATGGCAACACCATTTAGACGAATTCCAGATTACTTTATTAATACAATGCAAAGTCAGGTAAAATGACACAGATAAGCAATCTAAACAACATAATTAATACAATGGACAACATATAACAGACGAGA
>JAWPHD010023796.1:0-21124 GCA_037043455.1 Cyrtodaria siliqua
GTCTGGACAGATTAGGCCACTTAAAGCGCCCACTAGCGATAAGCACATATCCGTGAAGATCAGGAATTGCAGCACGAGGTATACTTAGTCTGTATCGAAACCGAGACTCTGCAAAACAGCTACACAGAGATTTGTAATTTCCCTGTCTGCACCGGATACCCACGATTGATTATTTTTCTTGCATATCATTTACATTCTGTTCATTGACATGCCAACTACTAACGTTTTGCATGTTTATTAAGCAATGACGTCATGCAACTAGCATTGTTGATATCAGCTCTCGTCTTTTATCTGCCCCTATGTGTAAGATCAGACTTAGACTGCTCCACAGCGTTTAAATATAAACAACTGCAGAACGCTGCCATTTTCGATTATTTAGACCTGCAGCGATTGACCAGTGTAGATTACAGTTTTATAATAGAACACAGTTTGTTTGAGTTCGTAAAATCGGACATTGCGCAGTAACTGAAGCAATCGGGTCAAATGTTCTGTAAAGTAAAATCGACGTTAAACTGTCGCTTGGTTTAGTGAAACGGGACATGCGCAATGAAGCAGTATCAGGACTTTCCATCACCCATGTAAAGCACGGGATAACCTTATCCGGTATGCAAGAAATGTATAGTTTTACGTCATATAAGCTAATATTAACGTGATTGGAGCATATTCTCAATGGCGGATCAGTATTGACGCACACAATTAAACGTTTTTGTTTTTGTATTTTGGAATTTAAAAGAAGGCATAACAAATTCACAATACAAAGCAAAAACAAGTCATGCCATTAAATACAAATTGTAATTTGAACAAGAGCTGTCGGAGAACAGCGCAGCTCGACTATTCGATTTTTCAGAGAATAATAGAATTATATAGCTAGTATATACCATCAGAAAACAAGGCTAAAACAATGTGGGGTTGGGTTCGGGGGCGCAACATAGCTATGTGTAAGAATTGATCAAAACTACAGAGAAATATGTAAAAAAATCAAAAAAAATAAATAAATCAACTTTTGAGTGGGGATGGGGGTGGGGTTGGGGGAGAGGTGGGGGTGGGTGGTGGGGGTAGTGGGGGTGGTGAGGGCAATATATATGTGTAAGAAGCTATGTAAGAATTCAACAAAACATCACAAAAATATTTTAATTTTTTTTTTAAAAATCGAGTTTTGAGTGGGGAGTGGGGGAGAGGCGGGGTGGGGAGGGCAACATATATGTGTAAGAAGCTATGTAAGAATTGACCAAAACAACACAGAATATGGTAAAACAAAATCATAATCAAAATATTTCGATTGGGGGAGTGGGGGGTGGGGGGGGGGGGGGTGGTGGAGAGACAGGGAATGGGGTGCAGGGGGCAACATGTATGTGTAAGAAGCTATGTGTAAGAATTGACCAAAACAACACAGACATATGTAAAAAAAACAATAAACATTAAATAAAAATATTCCATTTCGAGGTGGGGATGGGGTGGGGGAGGGGAGAGGGGGGCAACATATATGTGTAAGAATTGACTAAAACAACATGTAAAAAAAAAAGAAGTTTCAAGTGGGGTGTGTGTGGGGGGGGGGGCGGGGTGTGGGTGAGAGATGCGGTGGGGGGCATGGGGGTGGGGGGAGGTGGCAACATATTGTGTAAGAATTTGACTAAAAACAACACAGAAATATGTAAAAAAAGCAATTAAAAAAATAGAGTTTCAGAGTGGGGGCGAGGGGGAGAGGCAGGGTTGGGTTTGGAGGGGGGGGGGGGGGGGGGGCAGGGCGGTGAGGGGGTAACAAATTATATGTGTAAGAATCGACCAAAACAACACAGAAATATGTAAAAAAAAAAAAGTAAAAAAGAAAAAAATTGTGGAGGGTTGGAGGGTGGGGGGTGGGGGGAGTGGGGGGCTGGAGGAGGAGGGAGCCCATGCCCCAATATGAGTGAAGTATGAATAAGATGCATAATGCTATAAGAAATCCCAAACCAAATGTATAGATATATACATGCTTACATGCAAACCTAGATCTGCCTTTATTGCACATTTTATGGGCCATCACTATTTGGGTTCCATTGGAGCCCAGAATTTGCAGAAGACAAAATATAATTACCCAACCCTTTACAACATACTATAAGGAAACCAATTCCAAAATTTTAGTCCAGCGAGAACAAGAAATGCAAGAGATATAGACCTGTAAACACAGCTTACACGCAAAATTTGATGTGAAACAGACACATTTTAAGGGCTATCATAATTTGGGTTCCATGGGAGCCCAGGGGGTTACAGGAACCAAAATTACATAAGCAGCCCTTAAGATAATGCTATAAGGAAGCTAATGGCCAAATATGATAGTGCTAGGGCAAGAAGTGTAAGAGATATAGACTTGTAAACACAGCTTACACGCAAAATTTGATGTGAAATGGGACACATTTTATGGGCCTATCATAATATGGGGTACCATGGGAGCCCATGGATTACAGGAACCAAAATTGCTTATGCAGCCCTTAAGATAATGCTAAAAAGAAAGCCCATGGCCAAATTTGGTTGTGCTAGGATAAGAAATTAAGAGATATAGACTTGTAAACACAGCTTACACGGAAACCTTGATGTGGGACGCCGACCCCGGGGTGATTACATAAGCTTTCTTATTCTTCGAATAGTCGAGCCAAAAACGGAGAAAAAGTCCTATAGAAACCATAGCAATCAAACGCAATGTCGCCATAGTGCCGCAGTGCACCATAAACCGAAATAAATGAGCATATTTTAAAAAAAAGGTCAGTGAGAAAGACAATACATAACATAAAGAGTGGTGGTAGCGACTTGGAACGCTCCGTAAGCAATAAGGCCACCCATGTTAGCTTAAATCGATTTTATTTGTACACAACCCAAATTATCCTGTCTTCAACGCTCAAATTGACAAAACAGTGTAAATAAAAGTACATGACTTCAAAATGAAATCTCTAGACATATAAAGTCCAAATCCATAGAAATAAGCACACAATACACGTACATGTTGTTGTAAAGCTATATACGTAATTAGAATCACCTCAGGATGTATCCGGAGTTGTACTGAACAACCACAGCAGTTGCAGCCAAAGAGAAAAACAGTCGTGCACAGACCTCTGTAAAAAGTTATTTTTCTTTATTAAATCAAATTAAGCTGGTTTTCGTATATTTAATGGATCACATTTTGCAATTAGTTTCTTGCTAAGTTTTAGTGCTTAACAAATTCATATTTAAACAATTGAATTGCATTTAATGTTGTTTAACGGCTCAACAACACATTATATGTGGCCGAGTGTGTTAACGACGTTGCGTTGTAAACTCTTCTCGCCTCTCACCGCCGCGGGTTCGAATCCCACTGGGAGCTCGACTTGTAAGTGAGGAAGTGTCGATTTTACGGATGGCGGGAGGTGTACAGTACTGGTTCTACACAGGAAAAATGGGTGGTCTGCCTCCACCACAAAAAAAATCGACCGTCATATATAACCTGACATGTGTTGAACATGACGTAAAACTTCATACAATCAAACAAAAAACAAACAAACAAAATGTTATTTAGAGCCGTCTCGAGAGAAGAATACGTTGGAATCGAGAACTTGCCCTACTCTTATCAACAATTAGGTTCTTAAACTTTCTCCGAAAACAGTGACGAAACTCAGTGTCGGCTTAAACATGGGTTCTCCGGTTTAAAGTTTTACGTTTTACGGGTCCACGCCAGCCCCACACACTTGTTTCATGTGTAGTATAGTACTAGTACATGTATGATTACTAGTACCATGTATATGCTACCTTGACTTACATTTTATGCTTCAGGAACTGTTGATTTTTGCGTTTTGTTCACAACACATCACTACTACACTAAACAAAACTTAAAACAAAGTTTAGGATCTATTTGACCGACTTACTATTTAGACCGTCTTTAGACTTTCTACATAGAAACAGGAGTACTACAAATCAGTACCAGATTCAGGTCATCATCACTGTCCTTGGACCTAATTATAGAAATTCTGGCAAACAGTTATGTCACACTTAAACGTTTCTAATCGAACACACGACCTTCTGATTTCAAGTCCGGTGCTCTATCCACTGCACTATAACGCTCCTTGTGGAAAATAGTATACTAACTACCATTTATTATGAGGCAAAATAACAACATATTTGAACGCAACTCAAGATGGATCAATAAATATGTAGTCCATATTGTCGCACGTGTAAATTAACATTGCCTGGTGTAATATCTGTCTGTTATCAATATTGAAACTAATACTTCGCCTCAAAACAACCATATCTCGACTTGTTATTTAGCGCTTGACGAGTTTGTGTGCGCGCGTTTGTTATTACGTAATTCCTATTTAGTGTTAAAAATGCTACAACATACCAATAAATAGCCGTGGTCTAGTGGTTCAGCGTACATCTTTCAAACTTACAAGGAAAGGCTGTGGTTCAAATCCCGTTCCGGGCAACTATTTTTTTAATCACATATATTTCTGGAGTCGTATATTTATCGATGTTACCTGTACGGTGGCTAAATAAAATGTGAAATTTTAGTAGTAGTATAAGTTTTATTTTTCCTCGCCGTTGGCAACTAGGCCTTTTGGCGAGGGTTTTCAATAGTAGTTTATTTATAATAATCTTAGTAGTTTAAATAATGTTACTAATGCTTATCAATCGCGCACGGATGGCAGGATCCAAGCAGACACAAGACATGCAATAGATGGTTTGCAGGACGCAGAAGATTAACTTGGCAGAGGCTGAGTGATGGGGACACAGGTGGAATAAGCTCATGTTGGTCTATTTTATATATAAAATTCAATCGAGGATTATAAATAATAATTTTATTTTTCCCAGCGCCAGCGCATCACCATTTCTTAAAAATGATTTAACTTAATATGTACATATATACATAATCCATGTTGTGTCTGCTTCATGCTCCCATCCAAAGGGAATGGACTCTTATAATTATAAGCATATAATGTTAAAAAAGAAATCGTTAAAATGTCCAGTGTTGTTAGTAAGACATCACTCCAAATCTCTCAATATAAAATAATTCAATATGAGTTTTACGCTTATGAGAGCAAAAACGTTAAATGGAGTGTGTCCCTCCGCCAAAGCCACGGAGAGGCCACACGGGAGGGGCATGAAGCAGAGGTATACACAGGTTTTACATGTTAATATTATGTACCCCGTTATCCCGATGTGTGCGTCAGATCAAACTAAAAATAGCATCTTCCCAGCTGTTGATATACAATCAATGTGAAGTAATAAGCATATATAAAACTAAATAGGACAGCCAGGAATTTCTATTAACTTAACTGTTGATATAAAACAATCAAATATTAAAATCACACACCGGGGCTGGTTGGGGTCATACAAAGTAGTGTTACATGGAATTATACGACATAAGGGAGTGGGGGTGGATGGAGTGGGGGGGGGGGGGGGGGGGGGGGAATATGTAACTTAGTAATATTATTGTTTATAAGATAAACATTTAGGACATTTTTAGGACATATTTAATATTTAATAAGCATCTCCATGACACCAAAAGTATAGGGTTGACCCCACACTCATCCTGTCATGGAGTCCTATCAAAAGTCAGCTAGACATGTCCACGGCGCCATGAGTAAGGGCAGTCCCCACACTCACTTAGTCGTGGCGCATTATATATATAAAAGTATGTGATTGGTCCTGGACCGTTGTGCCTGCGTTGTCATCAGACTCAAAATCGCCCCAACGTGTCCACCGGATCAGTCCCATATTATAACTGTATCAATTAAGTAGTTTATAATATTCATATGAAGAATAACGTACGTCTCTGTGTTGACTCCCACCCAGAGAGCCAGTACAGCGACCGTCTAACCAGGTGGCAGTCAGTATTGAGTATGACCCTAATTTAGTCTACTATATAAGTAGACTATGTTATTCTTAAGAAGTTTATATATTATGCTGTTACTTACGTAGACTAATAAGTAATCATATGACGTTTATATAATGTTAAATACGACGATTATCCTGCACTCTAATAGAAAGGGTTTACAATTTGGTAAAATTATACTGAATAAACGAATTTAAATCAAACCATCAGTGTTTTCGAGCCCAGCAGACAAAACATACAAGCTAATCCACTCGGCCGTCCAACATTGTAGTTTAGTCTAAATCTTCTTTTCAAATTGTGTGCCCAGGATGAAAGAACTGAGAGCGCTAAATACTTGAACTCTATGTTTTTTGATAGGATCTAAAATGTTAGTTAAATTAAAGGGTAATGATAAGTTTAGCAATTTTAATTTTAAGATATCTCTCTGTATTTCAAACTGACTACAATCTAGTAAATAATGTTCTGTAGTAAAATGGACTAGGCAGTTAGGACAATCCTTATGAAGGTCGTTAATTATGTGGCTGCCTAAACTAGCCGGTAATAGATTGTACCCCATTCTCAGACTTGTAATTACTTTATCGATAAGCCTATTGGTAGAAAATGGTTCCTGAATTTTGAAGTTTGTTTTAAGTCTAGAGAAAGTATGGAACTTGTTAATTTGATTAGTTAAATAATGATCTACTTTGTTGTTTATTATTTTCCGAATTTGTGAGTAAATTTCAGTATGTCCTAAAGGGATTGGTTTGTCAACGGCAGTGGTGTTCAAGCTGATTTAACAGGCTTGGTCGCTTTTTTCGTTACCGACTATACCTACATGAGCCGGGCACCACACCAAGTTTACAGAAAGTTTTTAAAATATGGCAATCATTTAATTTATATAGAATATTTGTCAGAAGATGAGGGCGAGTTCTACTCGTTCTGTCTTTAATAGCCATAAAACTTGAAAGCGAGTCTGAGAAAATAACTGAGAATGGAGGCTTATATTTAATAATCCATTTAAGGGCTCTGTCTATAGCGACTAGCTCCGCGGTAAAAATTGAGAGACCGTCAGAGATTCTAGTAATTTTAGTAATATCTTTTGTAGGTATAACCAAGGCTGATGCTACACGTCCTGAGACAGGATCTTTGGAACAATCTGTAAAAATTTGTTATATTTACTATCCTTATGTTGTAGGAAGTTCAGTTTAATTTCTGATGCTTCATCGTTTTTTGTTTATTATAGAGGAAAGGGAAATGTCTACATTAGGTTGAATTAGAGTCCATGGAGGGACCACTCCTACTGAAAAATCTGCAATTTGATATTGGTCTAGGTCATATTCCTCTATTAAATTATAAATGGTTGTGCCGAATGGCTTGGGATTTTTACTAAATCTATTAAGACACTGAGTATTTACAAAAATATTATTTACTGGATTTGATTCCTTTTTTGTCTGGACCCTGGCCCAGAAACAAAGCATCTGTTCTTCTCTATGAATATGTAATGGCAAAACGCCAGCCTCATGTTCCAAAAATATGCTGTGGAGTAGAATTTAGGGCTCCCAGTGCAATTCTAAGATATTTATTTTGTAATATATCGAGTCGATGAAGTAGTGATTTTGAGGCACATGAATATACATGGGGGATCCGTAATCAAGTTTGGATCTTATTAAAGTTTTATATAAAAGTGTTAATGATTTTTTATCGGATCCGAAATCAGTACCTTTTAGCATTCTAATAAAATTAAATCCTTTTCGCATTTGTTTAAAAGGTTATATATATGGGCTGTACAATTTAACCTTCTATCCCAGATAAGGCCTAAAAAAGTGACTGTGTTGTTAAATATAATTTTAGTATTACCCAGAAAAAGATCTGTAGAAGTGTGGGCGGTATTTCCAAATATAATCCCTGTAGTTTTACTATGGAGAGATTTTTAAATCCCCATTTTTTAGCCCAATCCCAAATTAAGTTTAGTCCCTTTTGTGCTTTAGCTTGTAATGTATCTATACGTTTCCCAGAAACCATGCGCCACTATCATTTGCAAATTGACTAACGACCAAACCGGAATCTTGAACTATATTAGGTAGGTCGTTAATTAGAATGTTAAAAAGGAGCGGAGAAAGAATAGATCCTTGTGGAGTACCACGTTCTAATAGTTCTTCTTCAGAAAGATCTTCATCAACCTTTACTTGAATTTTTCTATCCTGGAGAAAGGCCTTGACAAAATAAAAACAGTTTCCTTGAATTCCGAGGTCAAATAATTTGGATAATATTCCAGTATGCCAGGCTAGATCGAAAGCCGCCTGGAGATCAAGAAAGATGGCTAGAACAGATCGGCTCTTGTTTTTAGCAAATAAGATGTCATGTTGTAATCGGGCTAGCTGATCTTGTGAAATTTTACTCATCGATTTCTGCTTATATACCGATCTTTGGGGTGTTCGTCGTTTTGAAACTACTTCACACGTGACTCATTCATATTCATGAGTTATTACCAGTTAAAATAGGGACTGTACAGCTTTAAGCCCATATTCATGAGTTATTACCAGTTAAAATAGAGACTGTACAGCTTTAAGCCCAATTTCCTAGACAATAGACTATTAAGTTCAGTTGTTAAGACTATTATATAAGTCTTCAAACGTTTCGAACACTTTCGACTTACCTCGACTTATTCTGGTCAAAAGAGATGTTGAGCTCATTTCTACAGTAATAAACATTTACACAATCTTCAAGCTTCTTACTACACATCACTACCAAAAGAAAGGCAATATCTGACGTTATTATATATCATTTACAATTTTTCTAATGGCATTGGCTGAGAAGCAGTCATATGTTTATGAATAATATGCACTATTCACTCCTTTTCGGTTTGATCTTCGTCTTTCAGGTGAATAGTATTTTTAAGATGAATGGTCTTCATACCGAGTCAAATGCTCCTTCAGTCATGTACATACGTTACGCAAAATAAATGATCACACGCGTAAAGCGTCAAATGATAGAGATTAATTGTACAAATACAAATATTAAAACTATTTAGACTCTTGTTTTTGTTTTTTCAATATAATAAAACAACAACATACTTCTCTTTTGGTCAATGGACTAAAACTGTTCTTCTTCGGGAATGACCATTGACCCAAAACATGGAACTACTGACCTCGACATCGTCTGGATCAATAGTAAGCTGTTTGAGGTCAATAGTCATTCTTTCGGAAGAATAGTCCAAGACGTAACACTGTTTGACACCGTCAAGCTCACTTCCTACATGCTAGCTTTTTTCATGATTTACGCTACAACGACGAACGTCTGCAGAAGAGTATAGACAAACTGCTTGACACGGTAATAACTTACAATCTATTTGGACTTCGGTTGTGCAACTTTGTTCCTTATCATCTATATAATGAAACATGTATAGAGTCCTGTAACAGTGTTTTCAGGTTTGCAGGGCTATACCCCTTTCGACAAAACTTGAACGTGCATCATGGCCCAATTTAATAAGTATTTGATATATGATGATGCAATTACATAAACTTGTTCCTTTTAACTGATTAAATCAATTCACTTTATTAGGTTTTACAACCTTAACAGAGTTGATTCCCCTTCCACAAAACAATTACCTGGATAACTTTCCTCATAACTTACAACGTATATTTGATCCATGGTTATGAGACGCTTATGTTCTATAACCCAGTTTACTTGTATTAATATTATCTTTATAGCAGAAAAATGTTCATGTAAACACTTAGAACTGTAAATATGTTTATTGCTATGTCATATGTTCTATGTATATATGAATTTGTAGTATCTCACGGGCCTATGGCCTATTGATTTATGAATAAAATCTTCTTCTTCTTGTTTACAGAGGAGTGTTCCTTCCCAAAACATTAACCCAACCTTGGTCACAAAACTTGTAAAGTATTTTACTATGGTGCCGTTGTTCTTTATTACGTATAAACGGTTAAATAAGTATTCATTAAAACATGTTAATCCACAATAAGCTAACCGGGATCATAACGTTTAACAGTCATGCAGCTATATATATATGTTTATTATCATTACGTGGCCCGAGTATTAACATTCATACCCCAATCAACCCCTTCTCCAAAAAGCAAAAACGGGGTTGGCTTGGGTATGAAATAAAACCTTAATTTCGGCTTAGAATATTTGCACATTATACAATTAAAACATTTAATAGGCAATTGTAAACAGGTTATCGAACTGAATCAGCAAAAAATGTTTTTAAACGTGTTTTACTGTCGGAATATCCGTTATAAGATCTTGTTAATGCAAGTTTTCACATCGCTTAATGGAATTAAGGCGGAACCACGTAATGCATTTATTTAATCCAGTCATTACGTGATCCGAGTAATAACTTTCATACCCCATCCAACCCCTTCTCCATGAAGGGAAAATGAGGTTGGCTGGGGTATGAAATAAAACCTTAATTTCGGCTAAAAAGTTGTTATATTGTAAAATTAAAACATTTAATAGGTAACTGTAAACAGGTTATTGCATTTTTTTCAGTACAATATGTTTTTAAACATGTTTTATTGTCAAAATATCCATTATAAAATCCTGCTAATATAAGTATTCCCTTGCTTAATGGAATTAAAGCGGGGTCACGTCTATAACCCTGTTTCATATTGTGACATACGTATTCTCCTTTACACACACCTTTAAAGGGACAAAAGGCAATCTTGATATTATTAACTGTTGATTATATTGCACCAATATATTTAAACTTACGATGAAATAAGAACATATGAAAACGAAAATGTTATTTAATTATATGCAAACAGGTTTAAGGTCAAAGTTTTTCTTGACTGATAATCGAGACACAAATGTTATTGCTTGATACAGACTTCAAGAGTGTCGTGTGTTTCTTTAACTGAAGCCAAAACTGGGATATAACTTGCTTTAAGTGTAGCAGTCAAGAAACTATATCACTTTTCCTTATTTTTTCCTTAACACTATTTCAATCCATTCGTACAGGTTCCATACTATAGTGTTCAGCTAATGACAAATATGCATCCCCTCCAAAGTGTCGTTCTAATTATGTTATGAATATACACTCTGTAACAATGTTAAAGCTTACAATTCCACATTTTAACAACCTCCGTTAAAGGTAAACCATTTGAACGTTAAATATAACAACCTCCGTTAAAGTTAAACCATTTGAACGTTAAAGGTAACAACCGTTAAAGGTAAACAATTTGAACGTTAAAGGTAACAACCTCCGTTAAAGGTAAACCATTTGAACGTTAAAGGTAACAACCGTTAAAGGTAAACCATTTGAACGTTAAACAACCTCCGTTAAAGGTAAACCATTTGAACGTTAAAGATATATGTATCAATTGTATCGTTAAAGATAACAACCTCTTGTAAAGGTAGTACTCATACCGTCTGTTAAAAGTAACAACATTAATGCTTTTTTTGAAGGCTCTTATTATTACTTTGTGTTATGTGATCGAAGTACGCTTTTATTCAATGATATCTACAACTCATATAATTATAAATCCAATGTGAATACATATTTATAACCATTTAATGTCATGACGTAAGTGGTGGTTGTTACGTTCAACGTTGAAACGGTTACGGTTAACGATGGCTGCTACCTTTAGCGAAAGTGTTACCTTTAACGCTGTTACAGTACCTTTAATATCCGATATTGTTGTTTTTCGAATTTGCCCAAACTTTCATTCTGATTAAGACTGACAAAGTTTGGTTAAGATCACTTGCAAGACGAAGGTCCTGGAATATTAACAACAAACAATTAACGGAGGACGGACGATGACGGACGACGACGCACAACGCGCGATCACAGAAGTTTCGGTCAGTAGAGCTAAGACGGTCAATATCACATATATTCATAAATAATCTATATTCATAAAAACACAAACATGTATTTTCCTTATCTATTTTACAAAGTTATATATCCTTCGACAAAATATTAGAAAAATAATAACACAATTGAAATATATATATTTATTTTTTATTTTTTTCTCATCCTTTGTTGACGTTCCTCTTTATATCTATCAGATAGCAAGTTGCATTTTTTAATAAATTAACTAGTTTTTAATAATCTTCTTGTAAGTTATTTTTTTATATCTTATAAAATAATGCATGTTAATAAATGTTCACAATGTAAAGATTTTCATTTTATATAAGTTTCAACCTTTTTTCATTTTTATGGCCTACCTTATTTGAATAAATATTTACGTAAAATTTACAGTTTCAAACTTTTATTTTTCATGTTTTGTGGCCTAATTTATTTAAGTAAATCTTCATTAAAGTTTTGATTATTTTTAAAGTTGAATATGCTAAAGAACGTGTACACCCGGGGCCTCTACTGCTGTTCTGCAAAAAACAAATACATATATATATTATATACTCATATACCAAGGGTCTCAACTGCTCTTCTGTAAACAGAAACAACTAGTATTTAAATTCAAATTAAATATTTCACATCTACTATTATGTTTTTATTTCATATACATACATTTACTAATATAGAGATAAAAACAGTATATTTAACATTAATACTACATTTTATTCATTAAAACAACTATTGAATAATGTTGGAATATAAATATCAAATTTAATAAATATGTTGAAAAATAGACCGGCCTTGTCACAGGCTATCATTACCATAGAAAAGACACAGTTAAGAAGAGATATCATATAATAATGACAATTACAGCAGCACGATATCCGAAAAATAATTTTACAAATAGTTCAACTTACGGATGATATAAATATATCAGTAGGTAATTTTAAAACCAATGTTAATACACCAAAATTAAATAGTTCACATGTATGCTTTTGGCTTCTTATTGATCTCCGTGACCGAAGAGTTAACGACGTTACGTTGAAAACCTTCTCGCCTCTCACCGCTGCGGGTTCGGATCCCACTGGGAGCTCGACTTGTAATTGAGGAAGTGTCGATTCTTACGGATGTCGGGAGGTGTACAGTACTGGTCTGCCTCTACCACAAAAAGAAATCGACCGTCATATATAACCTTGCATGTGTTGAAAATGACGTAAAACACCATACAAACAAATCTTTAAAATGTTTACTATTACTATACCTGGGGCGACGACACCCCTCTGTGCGTCATCGTCGTCTCCAGAAAGGATAGCCAACAGAACTGCCGATACTGACGCATCCGCCATGACTACAATAACAAACAAGGATGTTACAACATTGTACTACATTTCTATGGATAAACTACAAGGGAAGATACACCTAAATCTATCCATAGGCTCCAAGTATAAGAGTTTCACAAATAAAGACACATTATGCGATGAATTCACAGTTTACATGAGTTACCGACCACAGAAAACATGATAGTACTTACGGCTAACAGCGCTAGATGATATCGAAACTCCTGCATCCACAGCGGATGGTAAGATTTGAGTTTGGGTGGGTTGGTCACTCTGGCTTTTTTCAGGATCAAGCTCATGACATTCGGCAGATTCTGTGAATGGAAATACGACAAAGGTATACACAATCATGAGAACAGGACATCAAACGATCCTGTACGTAGTTATGTCGACACATTCTTCCCCATTCTTACAAAATGTTTTCTACTAAATATTTTATATTCAAGGCATAAGACTTCGGTCCGCTACATGTAAATACATTATTATTAAAACTTACACCTACGTCGTTGTATCACTTCGCTACACTCTTTGCGACACGTTTGACTATCGACGTGCCAGACGACAACATAGAAATAGGTCTCGTTGTGTTGATTCAAGTCTAGCTATGCTCGGCTTTCTTTTTACAAAACTTATTTGACATGCTTTCTCAAGATTATGAGTTTAAAAATACTTTCTATTGAACAATGGGTACCATTTTGGGAGGCTCGTACATTACAGAGTGCATTTCAAGATTGAAAAATCAATTCAAATAAACTGTTCACTGGTACTATGTGCATTAATGGTAGTGCGTTACTAAAGCAAAAACTTAAAGAAACTCTTCACTGCTACGTTACCATGAATCGCACTTTGGCAATCTCTCGGCACTAGAGGACTACTCTCCAGTAAGTCTTGTAGGGCTTGCATACCTGAAAACAGTGTTGGTTATAGTCGGTGAACCACAAATAGAGAAATGCACTATCCTAAATTGATAATTTAATCCAATTTAATTTAATTTAATTCAGAATGGCAGATATACGATTGACACCAAAACTTCAACAATAAAGATATTCTTCAAGTGATGAAAAGCAAACGGGTTTGAAAAGACACGGACTAGGCAAATCGCAATGAAGTCTCAATGAAGACGGTTATAATCAGAAGTGACTGCGGAAACCGAGACATTGTTGCTGGAGCAGAGAATGACACGTATTGTCATGAAGAGATTGAAGGCATAATCGAGACACCAGTTGTTACGAAGACAAGGGTGTGGATTGGGTAGGACAGTCATATTTAACAGAATATTTACTGAATTGTATTGACTAAATTACTGATGAAAGTACTAGTACTACTATTTTACTGAAATCATATAGTTTACGACGCAAACTTCACACTTTTTTTTAAAAAAGTACAGCGTTCCGGATTGCAACTGGAATTTAATGAGTATACCAAATTCCTGTCAGTTTACTTGGTTCCGGATTCAGACTTCATTTTACTTGTTTTCGGATTCCGACTTTAGTTTATTTGGTATGCCGGATTCCGGCTTTAGTTTACTTGGTTTAATTCAAAATTCCATCCTCCCTTGTGGAAGGAGACCAAGAACCGCAGGATTAAAGTAAGAAATATTTAAACATTA
Source organism: Cyrtodaria siliqua (assembly GCA_037043455.1). NCBI lineage: Eukaryota > Metazoa > Mollusca > Bivalvia > Adapedonta > Hiatellidae > Cyrtodaria > Cyrtodaria siliqua. Next base: position 14,583 of record JAWPHD010023796.1, read on the forward strand.
CCCTTTGTATCACTGCGTTCGTCTTCCCGGTCCCTCGAGAATAGTCTCCCAAGCTGTGGATAAACACATGTAGTTTGTATTAATGGGTTTAATTTTGTACGGATGGGTTTAATTAAAGGGAATGTAGCGACACAGTCAAACCATGTTTATTATTGAGAGTTTTGAAAAGTTTCAATAAAGGTAAAAAGAAATATCGGATGATAAACAAAGAAGATATGATCATTTGAAAGTTCTGCTGAAACGGATATGGACGCCGCCATTTTGAGAGCTATGACATCACAGTTCTAAATGACCATATATGGAATATTCATAAATATGAAAATTTCCTGATTAATTGGAAACAAATGACAGTAATGCTTTATATGACCATTGCACGATTTTGCATTCATTTGCAGTGATTTTCTTTGCTTTAAATGATATTTATTAATGTTCCATATATGGTAATATGGAACTATGACGTCATAGTTCTCAAAATGGCGGCTGCAATATTTGTTTTAGAACAACCTTCAAATGGTCATTTTTTTTGTTTATCATCTGATTTTGATAATTCTTTCACATTTTTCCAAGTTGTTCAGAATTCCCAATAATAGAGCTAGTTTGGCTGTGTCGCTACATTCCCTTTAGTGAATCCAAACACCCGCGCCAGTATGTTTACTATATAGGTGCTCTACTTAAATCTTTAAGTCCACCAAATGATATAAACTTTACTCAGGCATACCGATGACTATGAAAAAGATATTTGGCAATTGCTTCTCCCTCATGTAACATGCCCATTATTGTTGAAAACAGGTCAGATCTTTGCAATTCATTCGTAATTGTTTTTAGGGAATCCGATTACGGAATCGTATTCGTTTAACATCGGAATTCTTCCGAATAGTTGTGTTAAGCACACTACGCATGTCCGAGCCAATGGTAAAAACAATCAAACCGTACATTTGAATGGAATAAGAGCAGTTTGTTATTCAATATTTTATTTTGATCGTAATCTATACTTAATGCAGAAAACGAATATAACACATATTTCAGGGACGAAAATGTCCGTATTATTCTGAATTGAGAACAAAGTATTTACCAAGATTTTTCTGTAGATGGCAATACAATGAATACATTTGATACTGTCATGTCGAAGCAATCTAAACACGTACTCGAACAGTTAAATCAATTCAAATTCTTTTATTCCAAGATTTTACATGTGTAAACCAGCATTGGATATAATGTATAATGCAAGTTCAGCTGTCAATGGTACTCGTTATGACAAATAAAGGTGGTAGTCAGCGAGAGAAAATGATGATAGCGCAGAGCAGAACTGATAGTTTTCGCAAAATAGTCTACAGTCAAATAAAAAAGTATGATGTTAGTTAAGAGAGATAGGTATTGCTCATTGGTGTCAGAGGGGAGACAACTGAGCATGCATAGAAACGTGTATATTTAAATATATATCATGCTTGTCTCCCTCCCTTTAACCATCTAGACTTAAACTATATTACTTATAATAGTTACATATTAAATATTGAATTATGGTTAGTATTAAGTATTGAGTTTAGGTCTATAGATGCAGGCAAATCAAAATGTAACAATATACAATGTTAGTTCAATTACTTTAAAAATCGAGTAGTATCATGCTTGAAAGGAGGTGCATGTCTTAGAATAGTTCAAGGCAACTCACGGACTAGTAAAACTAGTCTAAATGATCGGGAAATGCATATATCGACCGATTTACGATGTGCACCCTACCACAAACAATTCGGTGGTTGCTCGGGACAAACTCCGCAACGACAAATGTTTGAAAGAATCGGACTTCATACGTGTATTAAACTGATATATGCGGGGAATGTGCACTTTGTTGCCTGAAATTTGGTCCAGTATGAAAGAAAATATAACACTTCTCTTAACTTAGTCGGGGGAAAAACAGTCTATTTTGAAGTGAACCCTATCCAAAATATCACGTGACAAAAACCGGGTTCCCCACCGTGGTATTTATACCTTGACACATAATACGAAAACGAAACCTGTGAAAAAGTATTGTCGGAGTTCCTATGTCTAAGTAAGTGGTATTGAAGTAAAGTTTTTCATTAATTTAAAAGTGACTTATGTATAACAATATAATATTACAAAAAAAACCACAATATACACTCAAGTGATATGAAAACGCAACACGGGAATTTCCGCTATATATTGTATATACTGCACACTTAATTGCACATAATATTGCAAAGAAATCCCAAGATGATTTTTAAAAAGAAAGTTGCAGTTAACTAGAGAAAGGACACAACTGTGATGTTGTAGACATTTTAATCACACTACACTTTGTAGCAAGAACTTCATAAATGTTGAAGTATCTCTTTGAAAACTTGAGCTAGTTCAGTACTGTATTTAACGTGAATAGTTTGCAAAATGTTGCATCCTAAGTTTGCTCACATGATTGAGCCAAACGCGTACTCTGTGAATAATGAAACATTGAAGGAATACTATTTGCTGTATTATTTGTTGTTTTAGTATTTTTTCCAAAAGGAAAGGTCTTACGTAGCCATGTACCATTCGATTAAAAGCAGCATATTGTACATACAATATATATATAGCGGAAATTCCCGTGTTGCGTTTTCATATCACTTGAGTGTAGTTAAACATTCATAATGGAGAGAAAGTCACTGTCTATGTATTGTCGTCATTTAGTTTATGTACTGTTGGCAGTTCTTGAACTTCGTAGTTTTACAAAATACACATGTTAAACTTATATATGTTACAATATACATGTAATATTAACAAAAAGAGGCTAAAACTGCTTTAATGTGTAATATAAATCGATACACAATTATACATTTTTCAGAATAACGTCAATGAAGTTGCATAATTTTATTATTATTTGGATGTGTATAGTAATACGGTTTTAAGTACTTTTTCCTGTGTTCTATAACATTATTAAAGGTCAAAATGTAGTGAAATTCACCCACTATGTCTTGAGTGTTACATACTATGTACTCTTTCGTTTGATGGTTTGCCATTCCATCTACCTGTTTCGACAGGAAGTCTATGGTTTTGTGTACGGAATTTTATATATTGCCTGCATTGATAAGTAGGTAAAATGGATGTTGACTTTATCTGTTTTGCGTCTGTTAATGCTAGGACGACAGAATATGTTAAAGAAGATAATTTATTGTCGTCACAATCTCAAATATGTTTTGACCAAACTGATATAATTCGTTCTTGTATAACGACTTGTAGTGGCATTACCCCAAGTTCACCATATATCATTGAGGAAGGTGTGGAAGATTTTAGATTGAACGCATAATTATAAAAGTTTAATTTGACGCGTTCGATAACATCAATATTTCCAAATCCCCAAAGTTCGGAACCATAAAGTAAAACTGGTTGAACCATTTTTTCGAATAGATCAATCTGCATATCAAATGGTAAATTTAAAACACGTAATTTCTTTAAAATGGCGAAAAGAGCTTTATTCCCATGTTCCGCTATGTGTTTTTAGCTGCAATATAAGAGCCACTACGAGATAAAAACAACCCTAAATACTTATATTCATTTACAATTTCTCTAGTGTTTTTTTGTGTAAGTTTCAAATTTGTTTTGCATCTTCCATGGCTAAAAGCAACGACTTCTGTTTTAGCGACATTTACTGTTATTTTACATTTATTACAGTATAGTTCAAATGCGTTCAATGCATTTTGTAAATCTATCTCATCATCACTAAATAATACCGTATCATCGGCGAAAAGTAAAACAAACAGCTTTAAATAAATATTAAAGTCTTCATTTGAAGCCTGGCAGTTTATACCGTTCACGTTATCGAAGAGGGAGGACTCCAGATCATTGAGAAAAATAGGAAATAGGAATGGAGAGAGATTTTCGCCTTGTCTTACGCCATTAAGGCATGCGAAAAAACTCGTAGATCCTTCGTTAGTAAACACCGTGTACTTTATATTATTATACAAATTAAAGATGATATTGAAACATTGACCATTTATTCCTTCATTTAAAAGTTTGGTTCATAAACCATCTCTCCATACCATGGCAAGTGCTTGCATGAAGTCAATAAAACAATAGAACAGTTTTTTTCTTGCTCGACCTTATCAATGAAACAGTTAAGTACAAAAAGGTTGTCTAATGTTTTTTCCTAAATCCGGTCGATTTTATTATGTTATACTGTTCTGCATATTTATTTAGTCTTGTGTTTATAATTGATGTAAAACTTTTTCCGAAGCAAGCGAGGAGAGTAATCGGTCGATAGTTTTCTGGTAGACTGGGGTCACCCTTGTTTTTAAAAAATGGTTTAATTATCCCTATAGCCCAACTTTCTGGGATTATACCATTATCAAATATACAATTGAAAAGTTTAACATGAATTGGTAACATTATATTTATTGTCGCTTTAATCTGTTCATTAATAATATTGTCCATACCCGTTGATTTGTTATTTCGCAAGGAACGTGCAGCCTTTATAATTTCTTCTTCATTTATGCGTTGATTTATTTCATCGTTTATTTCTTGGATTTGGGGCGCATCAATGTGTTTTGACCATTTTCGGCTTTCGTATAAATATTGTTAGATTGGACGAAATTCGCTTTGGGGCTCGTTATTTGTATGATCGGTTACAGTAACAGGATCTTCTCTATTCTGTTCGGTGCGTTTAGCTCTAGCTGAATTTAGGCTTTGGCCATTACTGGCTTCCGTACTCAAATGGGCATCGATTTGTTCATTTTGTACATGTGAACTAGCATTGTTTTGACTGTTTATATTTTTAAAAAAGTTATAAAAATCTTTAATAGATGCTTTCGTGTTATTTTGTTTGGTATTCGGATTTATAATGTTCCAGAATTGTTTAGTTTCTGAATGCTTTGTACAACATGTGATTATTCTATCGTTCCGATAGCGATTATAGCTAGTAGATAGGGTATTCTTATATTGTTTACTTACGGATTTTAGAAACGTTTTATAATACGGCGTTTTGTATTTATTATACAAGTTTCTACCTTTATGATAGAGATTTCTTACTTTATAACACGATTGATCAAACCATGGTTTAATATTTTTCTTATTATTTATCTTTCGCTTAGTATATCCGAATGATTCTTGTAAGCAAATACCTATATTATGCCTCCGAAAAGCGCATTGCAAACAATTAGATTATTGATGGAGTAACAACTTTCAACTTTCATAGTAACAATATCCGGGGTTTGAGTATTTTTGAACGAAAAAAGTCGGAAGATATATAATAATTGCGCTCCTCCTTGAAAATAATTGAAATGCTTATTTGATATTCATATTTATTTGCATTATGTCACCAGAATGGGAGAAGAAGATGTGTATAATTCATTTTGTAGGCTATACATTATTGTAATAGTTTAATGCAACCTGTGTTGTGTTATGATATGTTATACGAATAAGTATCAAATTGCAACTGCTACCATAATGATATATGAATGTGTGGTATATTGAAAATACCAGAGGTTCACACCCTGTTTGCTTAACAACCATCAGTATTAATTACAATGTCTGGCATTGCTATTGTTTGCAATGTCCGGCACAGCTACTGTTTACAATGTCCGGTAATGCTATTGTTTGCAATATCTGGCACCGCTATTGTTTACAATTTTCGACAATGCTATTGTTTGCAATGTCCGGCACTGCTTTTGTTTACAAAGTCTGGTACCGCTATTATTTACAATGTTCGGCACCATTATTGTTTACACTGTCCGGCATCAGTATTGTTTACAATGTCAGGCAACATTATTGTTTACAATGTCCGCACTGCTATTGTTTACAATGTCCGGCACCATTATTATGTGTGGCACCAGTAGTGTTTACTATGTCCCGCACCATTGTTGTTTACAATGATTGACACCGGTATTGTTCACAATGTCCGACACACGCTATTGTTTACAATGTCCGGCACTGCCATAGTTTGCAATGTCCGACCATGCTATTGTTTACAATGTCAGGCACTGCTATTGTTTACAATGTCCGGTACTGCTTTTGTTTGCAATGTCCGGCACCGGTATTGGGCACCGCTATTGTTTACAATGTCCGACAATGCTAATGTTTACAATGTCTGGCATCCCTAGGCGACGGTGGCACCCATCCATGGATCCGCCACTGAATATAATTGACCAAGACTGCTTGCGCAATAGGCCTTTATCGAGTAGACCAATACCAAAAAATACTCACACGTTTGTCCATTGCTTTTCTGGCGCTATGTATCCAAGAAAAACATCCAGGTCCAGTTGTTTCGTCAGACTTTACCATGTTGATATGTTTTTTTAGTTTTTCGGTGTAAACACTGACATTGATACGGTTGCTAGGCCGATTACAATGTCTGACGTCGACAACGTCATTTAACCAATCGCAGCGCCGGATTACGAGAATAGAATAGGTCGACGTCACACGGATGTGTCACATGATGAAGAATTTGATGTAACGTCGTTTTCCAGCACATTTTAGGCTATGTATGAAAGTCGATTTGTAGTGCTTATTCCTGGGTAGAACCAGTACAGTACCTCCCACCATCCGTAAGAATTAACACTTTCTTA
>JAWPHD010023797.1:0-21115 GCA_037043455.1 Cyrtodaria siliqua
TAACCATCATCTTGGCTTTCGTCTAGACTCTGGAGTGGAGCTGACCTTGTCTTTGGTCTGGTCCTTCTTGCAGGCATATATTCTGTCTCAGGACAAGGCAAGCCAATGAACGGAAGAAGCATATTCCGATGAAGAAGCTTTAACTTGGAATGAGGAGCATTTTCGGCTTGTACCTCAAACACAGGAATGTCAAGGATCGGTTGCCGGCGGACAACATATGGCTGGACGTCCCAAGTATCGGCCAGCTTTTGTTTTCCCTTAAGGCCAACCTTTCGTATAAGTACACGATCACCGGGTTGCAAAACGGCCTCTCTAACCTTCTGATCGTAGTACTTCTTTTGCTTTTGACCCGCTTTCATGGCTTCTTGAGATGCTTTGTCGTATGCATATGCCAGCCTTGACTTAAGTTTGTCGCAGTAGTCTAGATGACTGGTACGCGTCCCCATGTCCGATGGTAAACCAAGGTATGCATCGATAGCAAGTCGTGGATGTCTACCAAACATGAGATAAAATGGAGAGTAGTTGGTACTCTCGTGCTTAGCAGCATTGTATGCATGTGTCAGGGTTGAAACGTGCGACTTCCAATCTGCTTTCTGCTGATCATCCATTGTACCCATCATGTTTAGAAGTGTCTGGTTGAAACGTTCAACCATTCCGTTTCCCTGTGGATGGTAAGGGGTTGTTCTGCTTTTCTTTATGCCTGTTATATCGCACAGTTTCTTTATGACTTTCCCTTCAAAGCACTGTCCCTTATCGCTATGAAGTCTTGCCGGGAAACCGTAATGCACAAAAAAGTTTTCATACAATACGCGGGCAGTAGTAGCTGCTGTTTGGTTTCTTGTTGGAATGGCTTGTGCATACCTTGAAAAGTGGTCCGTTATTACGAGGATGTTTTCGTACCCGCCTTTTGAGCGTTCCAAAGAGAGGTAATCGATACACACAAGTTCCATTGGCGCACTGGATGTAATATTTATCAGCTCTGTAGCTTTTGATGGAGTAACCTTTCTTCGAATGCATCTTCCACACATCTGTACCTTGGTCTTGATAAACTTGTCCATACCAGGCCAGTAAAAGCGTTGCTTTATGAGAAATAAGCTGCGATCCCTTCCCTGGTGGCCAAGGTCATTATGATATGCGTTGAATATGATATCTCTAAGAGATTCTGGTAACATAAGTTGTTGGTATTCCTCACCATTAACTATGCCATGGTGGTAGAGTACCCCTTTCTGAATAGACAACTTGTCCCAAATTCCGAGATATCTAGCATCAATAGCATGTGCATCAAGTTGCGTCTTTGTCGGTTTCTGGCTGTCTACGACACCATTGACAATGTAACCAATGTCATGATCAATGGATTGTGCTTTGATCCAGTCTTGTAACGTCAACGATGTCCCACTCACGATGTCCTCTGATAGCGGATCCTCCTGAGCTGCTACTATATCATCCGACCCGGTACTAACCAGATTCTCTACAAATGAGAACTCTTCGGAGGTTGCATTAATGGCCTGAGAAATAGCCTTCAGTACCTCTGGAAATATGCACTGTTCAGAAGAATCAGAAGAAGGCGACTTTCGTCTCGATAGTCCATCTGCATCGCCATTACTTGTCCCGCATCTGTACTTTATGCTGAAGTTGTAACTGCAGAGGTCTGATACCCACCGTTGTCTCGTTGCATCGAGCTTAGCCGTAGTCAGTACATAGGTAAGGGGGTTATTATCGGTAACCACCTCAAATGTAGCCCCATACAAATAGTCGTGAAACCTGTCGGCCACAGCCCACTTTAAGGCTAAAAATTCCAACTTGTGTGCTGGGTAATTCTTCTCCGCCGGTTTCAAACTTCGACTTGCGTAAGCAACTACACGACTGATACCATCTTGCTCCTGGTATAGGACTGCTCCGAGTCCGGTACTCGAAGCGTCCGTATGTAGCTTGAATGGTCGATCATAGTCTGCATATGCCAAAACAGGTGGGTGTGTCAAATTGTAGATTAGTGTTTCAAACGCCTTCTGTTGAGCTTCTGTCCAAACAAACTTTGTTGGCTTTTTCTTGTTCTTATTCTTTAATGTTTTCTTTCCGGAGTTGCCGATAAGAAGATCGTTCAAAGGCCTGGCAATGCTCGCATATCCTTTTATGAAGCGGCGATAATACCCCGTGAATCCCAAGAAAGCCCGAACATCCTTTATAGACGTAGGAATAGGCCAGGTTCTGACAGATTCTATCTTCTCTGGATCTGTCTCAATGCCGTCTTCTGATACCACGTGACCCAGGTAGGTAACTCTGGCCTTAAAGAATTCGCACTTTGATGCCTTTAACTTCAGTCTATGTTGCTGTAACCGTTGGAACACAGCCTCTAACCGAGTCAAATGATCCTCAAAGGTTGCGGAGAATATGATGATGTCATCAAGGTAGATTAAACAATCACGGAGATTGAGGTCACCCATACATCTTTCCATCACCCTTTGGAAGGTCGCAGGCGCATTACATAGACCAAATGGCATACGATTGAACTCGTAAAAGCCAAGAGTTCCTACCTGGAACGCTGTCTTAGGCTTGTCTTTTTCTTCAATCTCAACCTGCCAATACCCACTGCGCAAATCGAGTTTCGAGAAGTATTTAGCCTTGGCGAGAAGGTGTAACGTGTCTTCGACTCTTGGGATGGCATACGCATCTTTCACTGTCCGGTTGTTGAGTTTGCGATAGTCGACGCAAAATCGTATTGTACCGTCTTTCTTTCGCACAACAACTACGTTTGAAGAAAATGGGCTCTGACTTGGTCGTATGGCATCTGCTTCAATCATCTCATTGAGATGTTCACGGATCTCTTGGAATAACGCTGGTGGTATGCGACGATGGGCTTCTTTGAATGGCTGTTCGTTATCCAGTTTAATTGTGTGTTTAGTGAGGTTGCATGTTCCTAAATCGGTAAAACTGTTCGAAAAAACTGATGTCCATTTAGATAGAAAATTTAAAGCTTGTGTTTTCTGATCAGGTGTTAACTTGGAGTCCTCCAACGAGACGTCCTTTGGTAATCCTGATGCTTTGTCGCGATGCTCCGTATCTGTTGATGCTAAATGTTGAGACATCGTTGCGCTCGTGCCAGCGTCTATCGGATCAATATTCCTAAGAATTTTAACCTCCCGGAGCTCGCATAGGTCTGATCTCGGTTTAATTTCAAGAACCTTCGCTGACATGTTGAAAATCCGAACCGGGACTCGTTGACTATTTCCGGGCTTGTCTAAAGACACAACACGTGGACAAACACCGATCCGAGTAGATGCTGCTTCTGTCTGCTCGGTTACCGCTGTGTCACTGTCAGTCTTCTTTCGCACAAAGCCGGAAACAGTGATAACTTCCATTGGTTGAACTCTGATACTGGTATGATTTGTTGACTTGACAACTCCAACGAAATCATTTTGTACAGACACAAAGGCATCATTCCATTCCTGGGGAACGTTCTTATCATGCTGGCATATCTCTTTATATGGTCTGATGACGTTCGTTCCTATAACCATTGGAACCGCCAAATTATAATCCGTAGACGGAACGACCAGTACAGGTACTTCAATATGCATAATGTTTAAGGCGGGAACCTGTATATATCCTTCAATATATCCCAAATATGGAAGTCTATTCCCATCGGCTCCTTGAAGATTTAACCGTAAATCATCCAATGATGTTAAAGGTGGTAATGGACAAATGGATCGATACAAATCCTCCGACACTGTCGAAACCATCGATCCACTGTCAATAAGGGCTGGTGTTTCTATGCCACAGAAAACTACAGAAGACTCATTGGCATGGCCAATTAATCTACTGAAGAGTGCTTTGGGGTTGGGGCGTGTGTTTTGGTTGTCTCCATGTTGCCCTGGAATGGAGACATCTACATGTTTAACGGTCCCTTTGCCCTTTCAGTTGTTGCTTTTGTTGTAGTAAGGTTTTCTTTTCTGTCTTGTGTTGTGTCCACTGATTTCTTATTAGCATTCTTATTGGCATTCTTTTCTTTCCAACTGGTTGGTGATGGAGATCTTCTGTCTCTGCCATCTCTAGCCCAGTTCCTTCTTAATGCATTCTCTTTCTTCAACTGTTCCATTTGATTTTCTAAAGATGATAATTTTTTCATTAGTGCATCAAATTTTGACTCGTCTTTTATGTCGAATGAGACCGTTTTAAGATGTATTCCTGCATTTGCATTTAAATTCATCTCATGTTCTTCCTTTCTGACTTCTCTCCGCAGCGAATCAAAATCTGTGTTCTTTTCAAAGTGTATTCGTGTAGCATTCTTTAGCCTATCGTTTATGAGGAACTTCCAAAACTTTGTTCTTAACATATCATTCTTTGCTTCTTCTTTAACATGACCTTTTTCTATTGCTCTCTGTATAATTTCTTCTAAGCGCAGAGCCCATGCAGTTACATTTTCTCCCTGTTTTTGACGTTCCGTATAAAATTCTTGCAATACACTTTCTCCAGTTGCAACATTTCCAAATACTCCTTCCAACTTGGCCACCATCGTTTCCATACCCGCAGTGGGTCCAAGTGGTAAGAGTACCCGCTTAGCCTGTCCTTTTAATGATCGTCTTATTCCTTGTGCAATCATATATTCTGGATACATCTTGCCTTCTCTTACGCAGCTCACTTCGTATTTCCATTCCTCGAACGTCACTTCGTTTTTCGGCTTGGGCTCTTCGCCCGAGAAAATGGAAAACTTTGTCATGAATGGCTTATCCTTAAAAGATGTATTGTCTTTGGCATTATCTTCTACACTTTGTTCCTTCCTTTCCGTTGTTATGTCTTGTGCACCACTTAAGTGTTCCTTGGCTTGGTTTACACTATCAGATCGTGGTGACTCCAGAATTAGTTTCTCCTTCTTACACAGCTCTATTTCTTTTTGAAGTAATCGTTCTTCTTTCAACTTCATTTCATGTTCTTGTTTTTCAGCTACGGTATGTTTTGTATCTTCAAATTCTTGTTTCACTTTTATTGATATACTCGCATCCTCTCTTCGTCTTAATTCATGCTCACGTTTAACTAAGTTCTCCTCTCTAATGTTAAGTTCACGCTCTCTATCACTAATTGTTTGTTCCTTGTCTTGGTTTACACTGTCACATCGTGGTGACTCCAGAATTAGTTTCTCCTTCTTACACAGATCTATTTCCTTTTGGACCAATTGTTCTTCTTTCAACTTCAGTTCATGTTCTGTTTGTTCAGCTACGGTTTGTTTTGTATCCTCTAATTCTTGTTTTACTTTTACTGCCATATTCGCGTCCTCTCCTCGTCTCAATTCATACCCACGTTTAACTAAGTGTTTCTCTCTAATATTCTGCTCATGGTCTCTATCACTAATTGTGTTTCTCATATATTGATCCCTCTCCAGCATCTGTGTATTTCTTCTTTCGCATTCTCCTATAACTCGCCCTATCTCACTATCTCCTGTGCTGTCGATATGCTTTAATTCACCTCTCTGGGAACTAAAACTGTATCTAAGCCTCTCCTCCTCTTTTGCTAACTGCTTTAATCGTTCTCTAAAATTCTCTTCCTCTTTAACTTTAAACAAAATACTAGCTTCCAGTCTTGTTTCTTCAGCTAAGATCTCCTTAAATCTTTCCTTTCTTTTTCTCTCCTCTTCTAGAAGGATGTTTTGCTTCTTCATCCGTTCTATTCTTTCCTTTAGCTCTCGTTCTGCCTCATTGTGTTTCTGTCTATCATGCTCCATTCTCTGTTCTTGTATCCTCAAGTATTCAATTCTTTTGAGTTTCTTTACTTCTTCTTCATCTATCAATATGTCTTGCTCTGAATGGCTCTCACGTATGTTACTTGTTATTCTACTTTTGTTCTGACGTGTCATAGTTTCCTTTCTTCTCTTACTGTGGTTGGTCTCATCTATAAGTGCTTGAGATTCCGCTCTACTACCAACTCCCCTATTCATATCTTGTTCATATGTCGTCATTCTGTTTCTCTCTTCTTTATCTAGCCGTAGTTGATCAGTGTATTCTCTATCTAATATACTATCTGTCACACTATTTCGTTTCGTAGATTTTCTTTCCATACGCTCTCCTTCATCTGCCAGATTACCCTTATATGTTTCATAGTATTCCCGATCTAACTCCCTGCCTAGCATATCCTCTTCATCTAGGTCAGTACAATCTTTCATCGTTCTACTTCTTCTTGTATCGTATCTATCAAAAGGTTCATTATATCCTCTATACTGCCTTTCCTGTAAGTCTCTACTTATAGGGCTCCTATCTATGAAGTTATCTCTTACTGGAGACTCCATTGGTCCATTCCTATATATCTTTTCTGAACCCTGGATTCCAAGCCTCCGTTCAATACTACTGATACTTTTACTTAATATCCTCTGTGTATGTTCGGTATCTGTCTCTTTCTGCTTATGACTGCCTTCAATGCCATCTAATTCTAATGACTTTCTAGCTGGTATGCTATCCGCAATAGTGGTACATTCAGCTGAGCCTCGTGTTGGATTTGCCTCAGTTCCCGTTGTATGTATTTTTCCTCTCGACTCCTTGTAGGCACTACCATATCCTAAGTTCCTTAATTCCAACTCTAATTCCTTTAATTCCTTCAATAAAGGTTCACTAGACAAACCACTTATGCTCTTAGGACTGTTGTGATCCTTTTCGTGTTCTCCTATTACATGAGTACTACTTAAAGGATCCAAATTCATACTCTTTCTGCTCATTGCACTTCCGGGAACATCTTGATTTTCATCCATATCGATTTCAGAATTATCAAACGATGTGTTACACTCTAACTGTAGTCTTTCTTCTCGATTCTTATTTCTTTCCTTTAGAACTTTTTCCCGTTGCTGTTTTATTTCATATATCTCCTTCTCTATCCCCTCTCTGTATTTCCCATATTTCTTTGGTCTAGCCATGGCACTAGGTTCCTTTAAATCAATTTCAGAGCAACACAACCACAATACAACCCCAAACCGATCAAACCAAAATAACTCAACACAAACACCACTTCGAAAAACACCGTAACATAAAACAACACTATGAAATCACAACACAATATACCACAAACGAATTGGAACAACGACAAAAAAAATAAAAAATAAAAATTCTACCATCGAGGTTTGAACTCACAACACTCCACAAAACTCTCAACACTCCAGCAAACTATCAGCTGAAAAGACGACCGCTTAACCGACTGCGCTAATGACGCGAGTGACTTATATCTCACCTGTAGACGTATACATTACCAATACGTATACTTCAGGTCTATATATAAGGTATAACGGTGTTTTCCTTTAATAGTTTCCAGAAAAATAGAACAAGTTCATGTTTAGAACACAAAATGCTCAAGAATGGGATTTTGGGAACTAGTTCCTGTTGAAATACTAAAATTCCGCGATGGTCGACTACAAAAATACCGTAAAAAAAAACAAATGGCGCGAAGTATCAACAGTAATTTCTTTGGAATGCCTGCTTCAAAGATAATTACGTTTCTTTACTATGTTACGACCGAGATAACCGTAAAAAATTTTACTCAAACACAACAGGAGAACTTATTTTCCTAGTGTGTTTGTGTTGTCAGTACCTATAAATTATAAACATGCATACTCATTGCACGTTTATCTTTTATATATTCAAATACGAAAACTTCTAATATAAATTTAACGTCTCAATATTACTGAGAGGTGAATTTTATATACTGCCGATGACTGGGTTTGAACCGGGGGCCCTCGGTTACAAATCCAATGCCCTATTCACTGCGCTACGCCGCTTTTACAATTTGTATGGTCAAATTTTTTCGGCTTAACCAGTAAGATTAGGAAATTGGCTATTTGTTTACCCCAATATGGACCATAAAAGGAGTTGTCAGTTAATAAGTATTAGTAGCATGCAATAATGAGCGTGAGCTACCGCGCAGGGAAGAACATGTATTCTAGGCTATCACTTTAACGGCAATGGTTTACCTCTAACACTATGTCACTGTATCAACTGTGTATAACTACTACTATAATATAAGTACACACAACATAACTGACAGAATGTACGTCGTATAGATAGCTATTCCTCGATAATTTTGCACGACGCGCTGTGTACCAAATAACCCGATCGCACGTAGATCGTCACTTATCTTGTGTACTACTTATTTAAGACAATATATGCAAAAACATACAAAAACAATTATTACATATACTTTAGAGACTACAAGATAACAAATGAAGGTCTTACCCCGATAATCCTAATAATCCAACATAATAACACATAAAATTTATAAACACATCCTTGTCACTGTCACTTAAATACAATACACACGATCATATAAATGATCCAAGTCACTGATCATAAAAATGATCTAGTTCACTCAACTTCTGAAGTCCGCGAAACTTCGTAAAGTCCTGTCTGTTTCCATTATCCACGCGTCCGTACGGTTCTTTTTATTTTGCTGTGTGCACAGTTGTCATCTCCGTCTAAATGTTGTTTGTAAACACCGATCGGCCATAACTCCCGTGACGTCATCGTTCCAAAACCTCCATATCACCCATAAGGCAAAGACACACGATCCATCCTTTCAAATCACTATATGAGGTCCAACTCGAAATGCCCGATACCACATGGGCCACCAATGTCACCGTTCGGGTACTATCTCCTTTCTATTCCATATTACCCTGGGTTCGATATATCAGGACAGAGTTGGTTTTCAATATAATCTTTATTTTTACGGATCGATGCGTTAAACTACGCCAAACTCCATCTGTGAATATATAAATATCCAGATATAAATATTATATAAATATTTATCGTCCAGTACAAAGTATAACAACGTGTACTCTATTGAAGCCTCGGCAAAATGCACTCTATTACATGAATTAAACAATAACAATAACAAATACCAGAGTAAGCACATATGTAAATAGATGTCAACACATGTCAACAACACAGATTATGCTTTACACAGACAATGGCCTTGTAGTCCCATTTGTTTAAACATCGAATATAAGCGTTTACAACATCATATATTTAATGGAAAGGTGACACATCTTATAACAAACAATACTAATTAAATAGACATACCTGTGAATATATAAATATCCAGATATAAATATTACATAAATATTTATCGTCCAGTACAAGGTATAACAACGTGTAACTATATTGAAGCCTCGGCAAAATGCACTGACGCATAGCGGTGAACGCATGCACGTGTACCATTAGTATGTTAGTAAAAGATGGTCAAAGGGAGACTATAAACATAACCCATTACTTATAAGGACCCGATGTTAAGGATTTATTTGATATATTGTGGCGTAAGGAACAACATACAATTGTCTTTTGTAAATATATTTATTTCGACCCACATCGAAAACATAGCATAATGAAGGGCTTATTGAGCCGGTCACATATCGACTAGGAAACAATATAATAATGTTTAATCATAAAGTCCCAATTAATAGGACATAGTAATCTCTACCCAGAGTACACTCGTTCCTCATTTTGATTCTGTCAAGGTCAAAGGAAGTAGGGCGAACGGTTAGGTCACGTGATTATTCAAAACAGTTATGACGATGTATATAATAAATCCTTTTGCGTGATCTGCAAAGATAAAATATAGACCTATATTAAATAATTTCAATTTGTATTTGTATGAGTTAATTTTTTTAGTAATGTTCTGCTATCGGGCTTCGGTTTGAAATGGTTACATATGCGTATCGATTGAGGAGACCTAAGTACGTATTAGTTTTGTAGTAAAATAGTGCCGATTAAAACTAAATTGTTTTCGTGCATTATTTCAAATCTTGCAACATCTAATCTGCAGATATTCTGAAAATTATATTTACACAAGAAATAAATAAGTTTCAGGCAAACATATTCCAATTTAACAGGTACCAAAATCTTGTAATTTAGTAGTTAGCAGAGATATATGTGAGTGATCATCAGGACAGGTTAAAATCCAATGCATACAACACGCACACTGTTGAAGACCTATGGAGCCACTGATGCATTACAAGCAGCTTGCAGTAAATTTGTCCCAACAAAAACTGCAAGAACTAAAGATAAATTTCCTTGGATTAACTCAACACTCACTAGGTTGTACAGAAAGAGAGATAGACTGTACAAAAAACAGGCTAAAACAAAGAAATCCAAGGATAGGGAAAACTATTTAAAAACAAAACACATCACACGCATACAAACTAAACAAGCTTACCAAAAATATCTAGAAGACATACTAAATGTAAACCAAAATCAAGAAAACATTCCACAAAATTCCACTATACCTAATAAACCTAACACTAAAAAACTGTATACATTACTTAAACATTCAAAACAAGACTCGGCCAGTGTAGCTCCTCTAAAAAATGACAACATCTGCTACCCCGATGATACTAAGAAGGCGACAATACTGAATGAACAGTTTCAGTCAGTATTTAGCCAAAGGTCACCACTGTCCCTGAAATCTCTCTGTAATATGAAGCTCCAGAATCTAAGCGATCAAGATCTTAACTCCCCTCAGGAATGTAAGGCACAAAATAAAATGCCTGACATGGAGATAGCAACAAAGGGTATAGAAAAATTGTTAATAAACCTAAACCCTCATAAAGCTGCAGGCCCAGACCAAATAAGACCGATCTTACTGAAAAATCTCGCCAAAGAGATTTCTCCAATCATACAGAAGATTTTCCAGAAATCTGTTAAAACTGGAGAATTACCCTTAATATGGAAAACTGCCAATGTAGCCCCGGCATATAAAAAAGGCGATAAGTCCAATGCTGCAAACTACCGTCCAATATCCCTTACCTGTATTCTATGTAAAACCCTTGAACATGTTATCGCCTCCTCCATTACAAACATTTCACTAATATTGGAATCTTCTATGATCTCCAACATGGCTTTAGAGAAAAAAGGTCTTGTGAAACGCAGCTAACAATGCTTGTGGATGAACTGTACAAATCAGTGACCTCCAAGAAGCAAGTAGACCTTATACTACTTGACTTCAGCAAAGCATTTGATAAAGTCAACCATGAGAAACTGCTTCTCAAACTGTCCCAATATGGAATAAGAGGGACCACCCTAACTTGGATCAGGTCATTTCTCAACAACCGCACACAGTGTGTAGTTGTTAACGGATCCCAGTCATCAAGCATATCTGTCTCATCTGGAGTGCCCCAAGGATGCGTACTAGGCCCCCTACTGTTTCTTGCATACATAAATGATCTTCCCTCCCAGATAAACTCTCGGGTCCGGTTATTTGCAGATGACACTGCCATATACCTTGCAATCACTCAAGAAAAACAATCACAAACACTACAGACAGACTTATGCACTCTTGAACAGTGGGAAAAACAGTGGGACATGGAGTTTAACCCGTCAAAATGTCAAGTTATACACATCACAAGGTTAAAGAAACACATCGACACAACCTATTACTTACATAACACTAAACTTGAGTCTACCTCCTCTGCAAAATACTTAGGCCTCACTATTGCAGAGGACTTACAATGGAACACACACATCAACAACATCACCAAAAAAGCAAATCAAACATTAGGGTTTTTAAGGAGAAACATCAAGGTACATTCTGAAGATCTAAACACCATGGCCTATAAAACTCTTGTCCGCCCTCAGCTGGAGTACTGCTCAAGTATCTGGTCACCTCATACTGAGACTGCCATAAACCAGATCGAGGCCGTACAGCGCCGGGCAGCACGCTGGGCAAAACACGACTACAGACGGACCAGTAGTGTCACTGAGATGCTCCAGTCCCTACAGTGGAGAAGACTAGACCAAAGACGTATCGACAGTCGACTCTCCCTATGTTACAAGATCACAAATGACCTGGTAGCTATCCCTCTAGAAGACTACATGACGCTGACGAACAGACAATCCCGACATTCACACTCGCTTGCTTTCAAATTAATTGACGCAACCGCTGACTACTACAAATTCTCCTTTTTCCCCAGAACAGTCTTCCACTGGAATTCATTAGCTCCTGACATTCCTATATTACCCAATATAGAACAGTTCAATTCTGCAGTCAGCAGAATTGAACATATCTCACCATAAATTCAATGTTTGTTTTTATTTTTAAACCTAACATCCAAAAACTTCAATGTTTTTCTTAAATTTCTTTTATATATATTTTTAAAATACTAACAGTCTTTGTCGGTATGACGACGCATGCCTAGGTCCCCAGCAGGGGTTTGGCATTAAAGGAAGATAGATAAGATAGCTAGATAGATAGTGCAAGGAACGATAACTCTGCGTGGAGATTGAGGACATTGTTGTGCTGTATATACAAATGTTTTAATTTCAGTTCTATACAATTCGCAGTCCAAATTTGAGCCGATAGTTGGATGCAGTCGATTTACCATCGCTGGTTACAACAAGACATACAGCCACTCTTCTGACATCATTGACAAATTCATAGTCCCAGATGCAAAGAAATGCTCGGAGTACTGCCAACGGTTCCCTACGTGCTTGTCCTTTGTTATAAAGCAGGAAACCACCAGTACGATCACCTGTTTAATTGGGAAAGAGTCTTCAGCAACAACAGATGAGTCGGATTCCATTCTGTATGTCAAGATGTAAACACGCTTTCATTTTGGTAGAGAAAGAAGGACATAGACAAGAAGAGATAGTGTTATAGTATATGTATATACGTCAAGGCCAGATTCTACTTTCACACTCGCTTTCAGCATTTTTACCTTCTTACTGCATGTTCCGTGCGTAAATTGCATCAGATATACCATCATTGTTGGTCTATGCAACATTTGTTATTAAGGTGTGAAATCACTCATTATTTTTTCCATAGACACCAATGTTAAAGTGTCACATATGAATGATTTGCAGCAAATTCAACTCAAGTATGGATACTGCAGCAGTGTAATGTTCATATAGAAAACTAATTTTTCACTTGAAAAATCACCAGAAAAGGTGGGCTCACAAAGCATATAAGAAAGTTCTTGTTTGTTTACTAAACAGGTCAACGGTACAGCTGTTTCCATTGATTGACCATTTTCTTTGCTTACAAAGTGTAAGCATAGAGTCGAAATTTCGAAAATGTTCATCAGTGATCCAGTAAAACCACCTGTTATTACATACCTTACTATAAATAGTAACACATTTTAGTAGAAAAACAATGATTACCAGTCCTGTTTCTAAATCCATAATCGGCACACTGTGCCATTATGGATTATGGAAAATCGGCACAGTTGCAACAGACTGTCCGAACGCGAAGACGTCATCAAGCAATACAAAGACGTCATATTGGCGCGCTATGGCTGAGGAGCGGACGTTGAAATCTCAAATGCAATTTCAATTTTCACGCCCAGTAAATAAACGTTTGAAGCTTTGAAATATATCATTAAAGCGAAAGACAAGAAAGAAAACTAACTTAACGTAAATTATTAATTTAATGTAATGTATTTATTTGCCAAATAAATGTTTGCATCTTATGCTACATGCATGTTTAATGTACACCGTTTTGTAAACATATCGACGTATTTTCTCATAAAGGTGCACTGTTTGTTGTTCTTCTTCTTCTCCATTTATAGTATGGTATGTAATAAAAAGGCAAATATACGGCCGTGGTGTGTCTTTTGTCGATAATGGCACACCTAGTGCATGGCCCTCGGGCCATTACGGCACTAGGTGTGCCATTATCGACAAAAGGCACACCACGGCCGTATATTAATCTCTAATTAATACGCATCTTATACATACAACCACAAAATCGAATAGAAATGGAAAGTTTTCCCCTACTTATAATGCCCATTTCCCATTCGCAACATCTCGTACACTGCTTCGCAGCAAGACTCGAATGTAATACGCAGGTTTCCATATTGGTTACGTCATACTAGCGTGACGCGCGTCAGATTCCCGCCAAAACGAATTTGCATTCAAAATCAAAGTTATCTTCAACATTTTGCAATGTCATTTAGCCGATTGCTCCATCTATAGTTTATTTACGTGAAAGCAGTGATAAAACCTTCATCTGTATTGTAAATAACAAACATGCAAAGCAAATCATACATCAACACGTCTGTCAAGCGGCCATATTGTTTATGTAGCAACAGCTTAGCAACAATGCACTATTTTCTGTGCCGTTGCCTTCCGGCTAACAGAATGTGAAGATTTTGAACATAGCGAAGCGCCGTGATACACACGAGGCGGGATCCCGAGGAATGACGGGATTGGCCGAGCGTTCACGATTGGCCCATTTCCATCAAAAAAGGAGGGAATATTTTTTACTATAGGAACTACATTCGACTACCCCTCGGAGGTTTACATGTAATAAGTGGTAGTAAACCTTAACATAAGTATGTTCTACTGACTTGGAAATTCGTCATATATCATGGAAATTTGCAGATTCATGGAAAGTCGGCACAAAAACACCGGATGTATACTAATGGATCCCATGACAATTAAGAACTGTTGTCTGATTGGCCAATGATAATCATGCGATATGAAATTGGCCAATCAGAACACAGTAAGCTAATTGTAACCGTACTTGTCATGTACACGCTTCCAGAACAAGTTACTCTAGTAATGATCCTTTTGTTATATATAACTATTTACCTATCAATGGCTCGACTTGTAAGCGGGAAAGTGTTGATTCTTACGAATGTCTGGAGGTATGCAATACAGGTTCTACCCAGGGAAAATGGATGATCTGCATTAATTCAACAACCAAAATAACATTAAGCCATATTTTGCCATATCTGATATTGCATAAAAATAATCAACACTCTTTATATGAAAAATGTCAACACTTTTTGTATAACACTAGTCAAATCTGTTTGTATAACATAAAGCAACCCTTTTGGTACACAATAGTTCACTTTCTTTATATGAAACTAGTCAACCCACCTGTATAAAAACAGTCAACCGTGTTTGTAGGATTCGTATTGTTTTTATTTTGCAACCTTCTTTGTATAAACTAGTCAACTCATTTTGTATAAAATAAAGCAACACTCTTTCTATGAACTGGACAACCATTTTTGTATAAAAAACAACAACCCTTTTGTATACAATTAGTCAATCCCCTTTGTTTAAAACTGGTAAACACTCGTTGTATAAAAGTAGTCAACCCTGTTTCAGTTTTTACTTGAGTGGTGGCAGAAAACAATGGTTGTGGCTCCAACGAATAATGGAGTGTTTACAAGAGAATTTGCAGCAACTCTGTAGTTCTTCAGGTGAGAAGGTTCTATGTCGATATCTAGATGTAAATGGAGAGTGAACCTGGAATGTTCATTCCGGTTGGCGCCATATAATCTTTTTGCGTTGGTGCGCCGTAAAACCCAATTCAAGTGAAGTATATGAAACGGGTAAACGTTCTTTATATACAACGTGTCAACCCTCTTTGTATTATATTTGTAAGAAAAATATTATTTTAATTATTGTTATTAAAATCCAAGAAAAACGAGAGATAACTTTATCCAGTAGTATCTTTAGTATTCACGTAAGTGTGAGAGTGTTTTGTATATGGCGAACATTTTTATAAAAGTAGCAAAAGACTAAATGTGTTTGTCTGACTTTGCTTCCAATACACATATAACAATATCTGACTGAGCTCCAAATACACATATAAAAAAATAACAATAAAAAAATGTCTGACTTAGCTCCTAATTCACATATAACATTGTCTGAATTAGAGCTCCTAATTCACATATAACATTGTCTGAATTAGTTCCCAGTACGCATATAACAATGTCTGACTTAACTTCTGATACACATATAACAATGTCTGACTTAGCTCCTAATACACATATAACAATGTCTGACTTAGCTCCCAGTACGCATATATTGTAGCATGGTCACTGAAATTCCGTTTTTATTTGCACAGGTGTAAATCGTTTAATTGAAAATAACACCTGTCAGAATAAATGGTGTACTCTAATTACCAGTTATTGGAAGTCAGAGTATGGCAGACTGTGTGAGAGACAACTGAAATGGACATGCTACAAAACAAATAGAGTATGGTCTCATATGTTGTTGGTTTAAACACGTCGATGGGCTACGCCCATCTCGATGTTTACATAAACCAACTCTATCTATTACATAATGTCTGACTTAAATCCCAATATACATATAACAATGCCGGAATTAGCTCCCAGTACGCATATAACAATGTCTGACTTAACTTCGAATACACATATAACAATGTCCTACTTATCTCCCAGTAGGCATATAACAATGTCTGACTTAATATCCAATACACATATAACAATGTCTGACTTAACTCCCAATTCACATATAACAATGTCTGACTTAACTTCCAATACACATATAACAATGTCTGACTTAACTTCCAATATACGTTTAACAATGTCTGACTTAACTCCTAATACACATATAACAATCTCTGACTTATCTCCCAGTAAGCATACAACAATCCTTGAATTAACTCTCAATATACATATAACAATGTCTGACATAAATCATAATACACATATAAAAATGTCTGACTTAACTTCCAATATACATGTCTGACTTAGCTTCCAGTACGCATATAACAATGTAACATTGATTGATTGAATTGGAATTATAGTCGCACCAACAGCTAAGGTCGTATGGCGACTTTCCAGCTTCCACTGGTGGAGGAAGACCCCAGGTGCCCCTCCGGGCAATTTTCGTGCACGGGCGGGCACCTGGGTAGAACCACCGACGTTCCGCAATCCAGCTGGATAGCTTCCTCACTTAAATATTTCTAGGCCCCTTAGGGATCGAACCTACAGCGGTGAGGGGCAAGTGATTGCAAGTCAGAGACTCTAACACATATAACAATGTCTGACTTAACTCCCAATACACATATAACAATGTCTGACAACTCCAAAAATACATATAACAAAGTCTGACTTAACTCCTAATACACATATAACAATGTCAATATACCTTTGTCATGGGTATATGGGAGAGTATGTAATTATGCATGCACATAATTTATTCCATTTCGTATTTTAAAACAATTGAAAACATATGTTGCTAGATTTCTTACTGTATTTTCGTTATTTGATGACATAATTTCTATGAATTTTGTTATATTAGGTTTTTTTCTGTTATACTTGTGTATGTACCTAATTCTTAATTCTTTGTATATAGTACATTCTAAAACAAAATGGAACTCGTCTTCCAGTATATTGCATACAATGCATTTTCTTTTATTAATAGGAATACTCTGAGGTCTACTCCAGCGACCTGTCTCTATCTGTAATCTATGGAAAGCTACCCTTAACCTTGTTAATGCCGTGCGAAATTTTCGTATATTTATTATCTGAAGATAAGGCTTGTATGAGAAAGTACAGAAAAGTGAATATGTATTTGCTCTGGAAGAAGCATCTAATTTTGCACTCCAGCTATGAACAAAGTTGTATATTCTTTGTTTAAACTCACATAAAAATATATCTATATGACCTACACCTTGAAAGTACCAGACATGGTAAAAACCTAAACTTTACAATACTGTTTTAACAGACAATGCCCAATTTTGTTTATTTGGGTTTAATTCTATATCTTTTAACATCATTTGTTAAACAGCCCTAATATATTTGCGATTATTAGAATGTATTACTTTAAACCAGTATTTCATAATAGCTACCAGTCTATAGTGCCGTAAGGATGTTCTACCTAGTTCTCTATATACAAAACCATTTTGTGTTGACTCTTTAACACCAAGTAAGACCTTACAAAAGCTAAGATGTACCCTTTCAATAATATGTTTGTTAAGATAACCCCAAACTTCGCAGCCATAGCTTAATTTGGCTTAATAAGTTTGACAAACAGTTCCAGAATGTGTTTTGGACCCACTTCGGTAAAATTTAAAAGATACTTCTTTAACTCGAAAATTGCTTTACTAGCTTGGCCTGTTAAGGTGTCTAAAGCATTTGAAAAAGACCCTCCTGACTAAAAAAACATACCTAAGTTCGTAAATGTGCTGACTTTATCAACCCTTTTCCCGGAGTATGTAAAAACCATATTTTCTAAATACCATGACTTTCGTTTTGTTAGTGTTAACAGTTAACTTCCATCTTTGACAATAATCGAATACAATATCTAAACCTTTTTGCATACCTTTCTCATCATTTGAAAAAATAAAAAATTATCTGCATATAACAATAAAAATAGTTTAAGCATATCTACTTCCAACCCTTCAAATTCATATCAATCATACATCTTCTATATCATTTAAATACATTGCAAATAAAAACGGCGACAAACGTTCGCCTTGACGAACGCCCAGATAACATGAAAATTTCTCACTAATATTATTGTTATATTTCAGTGTTGACTTAACCGCATATAACAATGTCTGACCTAATTTCCAATATACATTTAACAATGTCTGACTTAGCTCCCAGTACGCCTATAACAATGTTTGACTTAACACCCAATATACATTTAACAATGTCTGACTTAACTGCCAATATACATATAAAAATGTCTAACTTAGCTCCCAGTATACATTTAACAATGTCGGACTTAACATCCAATATACATATACCAATGTCTGACTTGACTCGTAATACACATACTTTTTAATAACAATGTCTGACTTAACTCCTAATATACATTTAACAATGTCTGACTTAGGTCCCAGTACGCATATAACAATGTCTGACTTAAAGGGGTTGTTGCACTATTCTGGAACTAGCTTCATTTAAAAGGGCTTTAAAACTAAAACCTATGAAAAAAGCTGAAAGAATTATCAAAATATTATAACTAATGCAAGAGATATGATCTTTTAAAAATTTGCAAAAATTCTCGAATGAAGGCAGCCATCTTGTATTGATGACGTCATCGCGCCGTTCTACCATTTATTACATATTGGTAAATATCATTTAAAACAAAGAATATCACTGCAAATACATGTACATCGTAAAAAGAGCATATACAGTAACCATATTTTACTTTGTATTTATAATTTAATACATTTGTTTGTTTTAAACACTATTTATTATCTATTTTCCATATATGGTAAAAGGCGCGATGACATCATCATTCAAAGATGGCTGCCTCCATTGGAGTCTTTTTGCACATTTTCAAAAGGTCATATCTCCTGTATTTGTTATGATATTTTGATAATTCTTTCAGCTTTTTTCCATGTTTTTTAAAGCCCTTTGAAATGAAGCTAGTTCCAGAATAATACAACATTACCTTTCACATTCAATATACATATAACATGTATAACAATGTCTGACTTGACTCCTAATACACATATAACAATGTCTGACTTAGCTTCCAATATACATATAACAATGTCTAACTTAGCTCACAGTACGCATTTAACAATGTCGGACTTAACATCCATTATACATATAACATGTATAACAATGCCTGACTTGACTCCTAATACATGTAATAACAATGTCTGACTTAACTTCAAATATACATTTAACAATGTCTGACTCAACTCATAATATACGTTTAACAATGTCTGACTTAGGTCCCAGTACGCATATAACAATGTCTGACTTAACATTCAATATACATTTAACAATGTCTGACTCAACTCATAATACACATATAACGATGTCTGACTCAACTCCCAGTACGCATATAACAATGTTTGACTTAACTCCCAATATACATATAACAATGTCTGACTTAACTCCCAATAAACATATAGCAATGTCTGACAACTCCTAATATACATATAACAAAGTCTGACTTAACTCCTAATACACATATAACAATGTCTGACATAACTCTTAATTCGCATATAACAATGTCTGACTTAACTCTAATATACATATAACAATATCTGACCTATCTCTCAATACACATATAACAATGTCTGTCTTAAATCCTAATACACATATAACAATGTCTGACCTATCTCCCGATACATATTATAACAATGTTTAACTTAACATCCAATATACATATAACAATGTCTGACTTAACTCCTAATACACATATAACAATGTCTGACCTATCTCCCAATACACATATGACAATGTCTGTCTTAACTCCTAATACACATATAACAATGTCTGACTTAGCTCTCTGTACGCATATACAAATGTTTGACTTAACATTCAAATATACATTGAACAATGTCTGACTTAACTTCTAATACACCATACAACAATGTCTAACTTAGCTCCCAGTACGCATATAACAATGTCAGACTTAGTTCCCTGTACGCATATAACAATGTTTGACTTAACTCCCAATATAACCAATTGTATTGTCATGCACATTGTTTTGGTAAATGTTGGCATAAAAGTCGGACATTGTTTTGGTAAATGTAGGTATAAAAGTCGGACATTGTAGGCATAAAAGTCAAACATTGTTTTGGTAAATGTAGGTATAAAAGTCAAACATTGTTTTGGTAAATGTAGGTATAAAAGTCAATCATTGTTTTGGTAATTGTAGGTATGAATGTCGAACATTGTTTTGGTAAATGTAGGTATAAAAGTCGGACATTGTAGGAATAAAAGTCGAACATTGTTTTGGTAAATGTAGGCATAAACGTCAAACATTGTTTTGGTAAATGTAGGTATAAAAGATGAACATTGTTTTGGTAAATGTAGGTATAAAAGTCGGACATTGTTTTGGTAAATGTAGGTATGAAAGTCGGACATTGTTTTGGTAAATGTAGGTATAAAAATCGGACATTGTTTTGGTAAATGTAGGTATGAAAGTCGGACATTGTTTTGGTAAATGTAGGTATAAAAGTCGAACATTGTTTTGGTAAATGTATGTATAAAAGTCGAACAATGTTTTGGTAAATGTAGGTATAAAAGTCGAACATTGTTTTGGTAAATGTATGTATAAAAGTCGGACATTGTTTTGATAAATGTAGGTATAAAAGTCGAACATTGTTTTGGTAAATGTAGGTATAAAAATTGAACAATGTTTAGGTAAATGTATGTATAAAACTCGAACAATATTTTGGTAAATGTAGGTATAAAAGTCGGACATTGTTTTGGTAAATGTAGGCATAACAGTCGAACATTGTTTTGGTAAATGTAGGTATAAAAGTCGAACATTGTTTTGGTAAATGTATGTATAAAAGTCGAACAATGTTTGGTAAATGTAGGTATAAAAGTCGAACATTGTTTTGGTAAATGTATGTATAAAGTCGAACAATGTTTTGGTAAATGTAGGTATAAAAGTCGGACATTGTTTTGGTAAATGTAGGCATA